>UELX01000008.1:0-226672 GCA_900480035.1 Eupelmus urozonus
TCAGTATGCGTAAAATTGCACTTTTAAAAATATGCAAAATGTGTAAAGTGCAACTTTACGCATACTATATCATAAAGGTCTTTATTTTATCGACGACGTTTCGGCTACATTTGTAGTAGCCCTTTTCAAGTCAAATAATTTTTATAAATTATAATTATACATGATCAAATTTTTTTGCAAGAGGTAAAACATTTGTAGATAAGTAAGAATGTGCACAAGTTATCTTTAAAAGTAAAAATATCTAACACAAAACTATTAAGATGCGATTTAATTAAAAAATCAGTAATTCTGAATTTTAGATAAATATAATTAGGTAAATTTGCCATAAATGTAAAAAAGGAATCAATAATTTACAACATATTTACAAGTGCCATTAATAATTTTGAGTTTTAATTTGAAAATAATTTTTTTACTTGGTAAAAACAAATTGAACATTGCAGGAAATGGATAAATGGATACTTTCAGTGGTTCTATAAGTAACTAAAATAAAAAAAATATACATATTTTAACTGTTTTTTTTTCTAAGCAAACAAATGTATATTTGCAAGTTTACAGCAGTAACTTATACGCAATTTCTATTTACATTTTTTTTTGAGTTGCAGAACTAAAAATGTAACATCATCATTGACATCTGCAAGTTATTCAATGAATGATATAACACATTCCCTTCATTTAACAACGAAAGAATTGGGAATTACTTTTCTTTTTTCCCTTCTAACTTCTGTACGTGTCACAGCATGAATCAGAGTTTTTCGTTGAACAACTTTGAACGTTTGTGAACAAGAATGCGATTATAATTTTTTTTAGATCGTTAAAATTTATTTTAAAAACTGTTTAAAACATATCTGTAAAAAGTACAGGAAATCATTTTGTATTTATTTGTTAACCTCGCATTGACGTCCTATTTGACGCAGAAAAATTGTAGTTACAAAGTTTATTGGGAAGAAATGTTTGAAGTATATTTTTGTTGTATTTTAACGAAATATTTACCTCTTTTTGTACACAATTTTCTATAAAGTATCAATAGAAAAGAAAAAACATCGATACAAAGCGCTTCAGAAGAAAGGAAACTTTATCGGCTACATTTATTTACAAAACCCAGTGCTGGTTTGGATATAATTATCATCTGCCTACTGAATTCTCAACTAAATTACTTCTTATTGGCACGAACGGTGGAACGAGAGCGTACGTTCATCATTTTTGACAAAAATACTTGAACCATGTGCGCTAGAAGAAGCCTTAATCTTAACTTTTTTAGTTTTCGAAAATGTAGGAGAGCGCGCACGTGATAGAGAAGCACCAAAGTGATATTTTGATATACGAATGAGCTTCGAGAACGAACGTTAGGTACGAACGCATAATAAAGAGCGGAATAAAGAGGGGGAAGAATCTTACATTGTTTTTCCTCTTAAATAGTCTGAAGATACCAGAATAGGAACTGAGAGGCTCGGCGTGTCTCGGATTTGATCAATTCGTACCCTGTGCTATTCTCGAATATCAAAATCTAATATAATAACATTGTCCTTATTATTTTTATTTTGTTTAATTCGTTACGCGCTAGTATTGAAGAAAGTGTGAAGTCAAGAAAAATCGCTTTCGCGTCGTCATCGAAATGTCTCGCTCTCTCCCGATGACTTGATTTTTAGTTTTATTTTTTCTTATCTTTCTTTCGTTTGATAATAGTATTTAAACAAAGCGCACAGCGCTTTTGTGGCTTGTTTTCGTTCGCTCTTTTCTGCTTTGTCTCTACTGTTCGATGGCATACTCCTGAGTGGCGATGCTCCTGAGGACGTACTTAACAGCGAAGGCGAATACAGCCAACCCTATGAACATGGCGAAATTCGTGAGCGCACTGTGGAGCGGACTTTGTTCCATTTGCTGATCGTCGCGCACGATCGACGAACCCTCGGACTGCGTCGCCCGATGCCTCGCTAGCTTTTCCAGCTCTTTCCTGCGCTCCAACTCTTTTTTGATGGTCTAAGAAATAATTTAATAAAATTAGTTTGATTTTATATTTCTTTTATATTCTTTCAATGTTTGTAATATGTTAAGTTCATTTTTTGTAAAGATTACAATTCCATCGATATATTTTATTATAATCTTCACAATAAAATCTATTTCTATAACTGCTATGGTGACGATATTTCGTATTGCTCTATTTTATTTAACAAATTCTAGTAGTGTTAAAGTAAAAGTTTTTAACTATACGTAATATATTGTAGCTTTCAAAAGTAACATTGAGCGTATATTAGGTGATAAATAGTATTGAGCTTATTTAAATTGAAATACATAAAGAATATTCTAGAAGAATATTCGAAGAATCTATGCACATTGTTAATATTAAAATTAAGAATTTTATTTAAATTATTAAAAAATATTATCTTTGCTGTTACTATTTCGATTTAATTTTTGATTATTTGAAGAATAGCAACCATGTGCTACATATCAAAGTATGTAATAGATTTATAAAACTTTCAAGGATATATTTTCTCACTTTCATACTATAATTTAATAAGAGCTGTATTAAATTTGAATAAATTATCTGATTTATATCTGTAAACCTGTTACAATTAATATAAACAGTTAATGTAGCACAATATAACACATTTTACACTATTTTACACTCTTACACATGTAAAAGGACATATTTGCCCTTGAAGATAAAATAAAATGAATATGTCTTAACTTACTGCAACAGTGTCAGGAAACAGTTCACAAAATAATTTGTCTCTCAAGTTATATTCTAGACTCTGTGCTGCGAAAATTTTCTTTTCATAATCTGGAGTGTTAATTGCTCCTAATGCTGAGCTGGATTCAATCTGTAAAACAAATTTAATCTTGTTAGATAAACTTATTTTCATAATTTAAAAATATATAACCTCTGTCTACTAAATCTTTCAGATAGACAACAAATATTTCTTTCTAAATGAACAACAATCTATGATGTAACAAACTTGAAACATTGATTATCTACAGGTCTTGAGATATGATAATACAGACTGAATATAAATGATATCTTTATATATCATACTCTCATTAATTTTTGATACCAGTTTACAAGGAAAACAAAATCTGTATGTTTAGGCGAAGAAAATTACGCAAAATAAGACAGACACTTTGAAATAGAAAGCAAAATCTTACCATAAAACTAAGTAATCCAATAAGAATAGTAGAAACACTCCAAGCTGGATTCCAAGTGTCAGGATGGAAGTCTGATATCGAAAGACATAATTTTGTGTTAACTTTGAATCTGCCGTTTGGCGTTGTCATGTAGATACTGGGTGGCTGAAATGGAAATTCTCCTGGAAAAACAAGTTTACCGTGATAGAAACCACCTTCATAAGGAGTGTTTTCTGGTCCTTTAATAACATAGTGCCTGAAAAATATATTTAGCCAATTAGCTTTATGGTTATTAAACAATCATGGTCAATGAAATCAATCCAAACATACCATTCGAGTATATTGGAAGGAACTGGCTCAGCCTGCACATACGGCACGGGGTCCTTTTTAAGTCTTAAATAATCCTGCTTTAATCTGGCAGTGGCAGTGCCCGTCTTCTTATTCATCTTGGCTGTTTAGCACCTCTTGCCAACCACGAGCCTCCGAGAGCTCCTGCCTGCTCTAAGCCTTGGCCTGCTCTGTTTATCCAGCCAGCCAGGAAGGAAAGTGAAACTATCTGAGCCAAGATTCAGGCTAAATCAATATGCCCAGAGGCAGACAGGTAGTCGTGCTCGGCGTCCAGCAAACTGGATCGGCCAATGGCGCTTGGCGCAAGGAGGGCCCCGTCGGCGACCCGGAAAAGCAATCGCACCTCGCTTACAATTATACGAGCTTGTCGCGCGCGCACCACGTCACTCCGTCAGCAGCCAAGCCTACGAGGTTACGTCCGGCGGACTCGTCCGAGAGCACTCACACACACACACACGCGCGCGCGCGTGTACTTAGCTCTTCCTCAACGATCTCTCCTCTCGCGTGCGTATCAGCTTACCACTTGTTTTTCTGCCTGCCCGCGCGCGAGAGAGAGAGAAGCAGAATTTCAAATCGGACGAGAAACGAGCTGAAGTAGAAGGGACGTGCTCTCTCTCTCTCTCGTTGGCGTTTTGACAGCAAAGCGACTGCCGTGTGATATTCAGCCACAATGCGAGAGCAGACACGAAGAGATCGTTTTTTCTCTTCCGCAGCTGTGTGTGTGTCCGTGTATGCGTGAGAGCGGAAAAGAAAATTCAGCAGCGCGCAGGAGGAAAAGCCACATTAACAAACACACACTCAAACGCGCGCACGGATACAAAAGCGAGAGAGAGAGAGAGAGAGAGAGAAGCGCAGGCGCACGTCAGGAGATGTCTAATGCCTGCGCGTGACGTGTATAGGCCGCGCGACGCGCTGCACTCCGCAGTGGGTCTTTTGCTTATTTTGCGCTTTCGGCGCTATATCTTGTGCCAGGTTCGCTCGCCCTCGACAGACTAGCAGTAGTGCAGCCAGCTGTAAGTCTTGGGATATGGTTGGAGCTCTGGTTTACCGACGCAGCTGCACTGATCAGCTGGTTGAGTGTGTGGTTAGGTGGGAGAAGTGAAGAGGGCGGTGATGCTGATTTTCGTGAAGTTTACGCGGGAAATGAAGTTAATTTGCTTTGTTTCGAATGATTGATTGCGATGCTAGCTGCTTTGTTATTTGCGGATGAAACGAGATACTGGCGGTAATCGAAGAACATCGTGTTTCTTTGGGCCTCTCGATGTGAGCTGAGTAATTTGATATGTAATGTTATAACTGTAATTTTTTCCGATAGAATAGGATAACTCGATTGGAAGTATGGCATAAAAATTGGGTACTTGAAAAAACGTCATTTAATATCTAATAAACCAAAGAATCAAATATTACACAGAAAAAATTTTAGGAACTCAATAAATCCGTCAACTCAAGCTTCCGCATTTTCCCAACCTAAAAATGTCCACTTCACGCGATAACCCCCGCAAACCCCAACCTCTAAATCGCCACACATAAACATCCAAAACTTTCCACTCGCCGTGCGCGAAAGTGCAAACTTCACCAGCAGAGGGCGCGCGCCTCCGAAAACTCGCGCTTATTGCAAAGAGCTGGCTATCCCGGCTGCTGCTCTCCCCGCCAAGGTCCTTTGTTGGCGTTGGCGCGCGCGCGCCGAACTCGCTCTCTGCGCGCGGCTGCTGTCTCGCTCTCACGTTCCTCTCTCTCCCCTCGCTCGCGTGCACGCGCAGCTTTGAGAAAAAGACAAATTTCCGCGCCCCTTTCCCCGCTCTCGCGCGCAGCCGACGATTTTCGCGCGTGTCCCACTGTCTCTCTCGTCAGCGCTCCGATTTTCCCTGCTGCAGTACTGCTCTCCAGGAGGAAGAGGCAAGACACTCAAAGCGATCGTCCGAGCACAGGTGAGTGGTCAAACTTTTTCGTATTTGTGTAGGTAGATATAGGGGGTAGAGGAGGCTCGTTGGCTCCGCTTGACAACGAGGACGTCCTAGTCGCGCTGCGACAACTGTCCCCTCGCGCACACGTGCCGAGCTCCCTTTTTGACAGTCTGCTGCGACCGCTAAGTAGCTGAATCCGCGTATTTTTCGCAAAGACAAGCCGAGCTAGAACCAGGCTCTAGAATCTTCGCTTATGCCACGGCGTTAGACCGTCCCGGAATCGCGGATCGAAGCGAATCCGCGTGCGTCATGTGTATCCACGCGCGCGCGATCGAATCCTAACCTAAAAAAAAAAGCTCGCCAGCACCGCTGGGCTGCCCCCGTGTCTGTCTATCTTGGCGGCTTACGTAACTGGAGCGAGGGCGCCTCTCTCCAAAATTGGAGCTGGTTTAATCGGATACCGCGCTTTAGATTCCAGGAGCCGAGAGCGACGACAGCTGACACATCGCAGAGCACAGCCGCGCGATGCCCTCCGACGCCAAGAAGAAGCAGCAGCAGAAGAAGAAGGAGGCGGCCAAGGCGAGGCAGTCGGGCAAGAAGCCCACCTCGTCGGGCGGCCAGCGCAACGAGGACGGCAAGGAGGACAGCCCCGGTGCGGAGACGCAGCAGAACGGCACCAACGGCACCGTTGCGCTCAGCGAAGAGGGTACGTTCATGGGATATGCTTTTTTTTCTTTTGATTCTTCAAAGTGGAATGTGGTATTAATAGAGGGCCGGAGGTGGCCGGGCTTTTTTTGGGATGACGGATGCTGGAGAAGAGGGATTTTGGGCACACTTTTTAGGAGGTGCTGCTGATGCAGGCACTTCTGGGTTGTTGCCTGGGACCTGGGTAAGGTTTCGGAGCAGGTTTTGCAGGATGACACTGTGTCTGCTCCAATATTTGCGAACATATGTGGGTGTCAGTGTGGGCAGATTGTAGACTATTACTGGCTTTTAATGTTGCAAAGTATTTAGTACTGGAGTTTTTTAGTGGCATTTAGTGTCAGTTTTTTTCATAATCAAAATTGTACGGATTTCTAAAAATATAAATCTATACCTGTAGACAGCCTTTTTTAACAAAATATCAAAAAATTAACATTTTCTATGTGCTGTCAATTGAATTCATTAAGAAATAGAGAAATTGAACAAAACAAAAACTTGTGAAAGTTAATATTTTTACTGTTCTTTCTAGTGTCTCTGTTTTTATTGTACTTCACTTTCATTGCTCATAAATCTCTTCTTGTTGACAACGGAAAGTATTATATTGTTTTGAATAAAAATTTTATTTATAAATTATTTAAAAAAATAGTAATGTTTAGATAAAAAATTTTTCAAATTTCATTATTGAAAATGAGTATTTAATATCATAATGTTTGTACATTGCCAAAATAAAAAATGACAATAAATCTGTCAAATCTAAAGTTTACTCCAAAATAATGATTCGCCAGTATCCCAAAAAAATCACTCGCAGTTTTACTTCCTACTAAAATACTTAACATTTAATAAATTCAAAAACTAGTCCCAAATCGAAATTCAATAAAATTCCACTGGCAACTCACTTTTACTCCCGGGCAAAAAATGCAGTAAAACGAAACGCAATCCCATCGCCACGCTTTCTCTCATCTCGCCGCAAAAAGTCCTATCAACCGTAACGACGACAACGTGTACTAACGATTTTTCTATTTCCACAGAGGCACTATGCGCCAAGCTGGAGGCAGACGCTCGGCTGAACGCGGAGGCCCGGGCGTGCACCGGTTCGCTGGCCTCGCATCCGCGCAGCCGCGACATCAAGATCTCCAACTTCTCGGTGACGTTTCACGGCTGCGAGCTCATGCAGGACACGATGCTTGAGCTCAATTGCGGCAGGCGCTACGGTCTCCTGGGTCTCAACGGCTCTGGCAAATCGACCCTGCTCTCGGTGCTGGGTAACCGCGAGGTGCCCATACCCGATGCTATCGACATTTTTCATCTGACCAGGGAGATGCCAGCCAGCAATAAGTCGGCTCTGCAGTGCGTCATGGAGGTCGACGAGGAGAGGGTCAGGCTGGAGAAGCTGGCCGAGGAGCTGGTCGACTGTCCCGAAGAGGACGCACAGGTAGCTTTTCTGAAGGCTTTTTCGTGTGGATGAGCAAATATTGATCGCTTGCAAATACGGCATTTGCATTTTTTCAATAGCGTGATTACAGATGTTCAATACACGACCTTCATTATAGAATAAATTATATACTACTGAAGTATTATTGTCAGTAGTTTTGGTTTCTTTTAATGTTTCAGTGTTGAACATATTGTTGCTGTGCCTTTTACAATAGATATAAAAAATTAATAATCAATATACTTGAATATATTGGTACTTTGGATAGTAATTTTTTCCTCTTATGTTGTTAAGATTTTTTTTTAATGAATGTTTAATTTCCAAGATTCTCATATATCCTAGCAACTTAATCTGACTATTAAATAATAAATTTGTCCTTAGGAACAACTTATGGACATTTACGAAAGATTAGACGACATGTCTGCAGATACAGCAGAAGCACGGGCAGCTCACATTTTACATGGTCTTGGATTCACTGCAAAAATGCAAAACACACCCACTAAAGACTTTTCAGGAGGATGGAGAATGCGTATTGCACTTGCCAGGTAAACTATATGCATACAATTTACTAAATCGTAGATATAATAATTTTATTCAATTGTTACTTATATTTTTTTTCATTTGCTTTTATTCAGAGCTCTATATGTGAAACCGCATTTACTTTTACTCGATGAACCTACAAATCACCTTGACCTTGATGCCTGTGTGTGGTTGGAAGAAGAATTAAAAACATATAAACGAATTTTAGTAATCATATCTCATTCGCAAGATTTCCTCAATGGTATCTGCACAAACATCATTCATCTTCACAAAAAACAATTGAAGTATTATACTGGTAATTATGAGGCATTCGTAAAAACGAGGATGGAACTTTTGGAGAATCAAGCGAAACAGTACAACTGGGAACAAGACCAAATCGCTCACATGAAGAATTATATCGCTCGGTTTGGTCACGGTTCCGCAAAACTGGCTCGTCAAGCACAATCCAAGGAAAAGACATTAGCGAAAATGGTTGCTCAAGGACTCACTGAAAAGGTCACGAACGACAAAACGCTTAATTTCTACTTTCCATCCTGCGGAACGATCCCGCCTCCGGTTATCATGGTCCAAAACGTCAGTTTCCGATACAGCGACGATGGACCTTGGATTTACAAAAATTTAGAATTTGGTATTGATTTAGATACTAGACTAGCTCTTGTAGGACCAAACGGAGCTGGAAAGAGTACCCTTTTGAAACTTCTGTATGGTGATGTAAGTATCATCATTAAAAATGAAAATAAAAAATAAAATTAAACGTATTTGATGTCTATTGTTATGAAAATTAATTGTTTTATGATTTATAGCTGGTGCCCAGCAGTGGCATGATAAGAAAAAACAGCCATCTCAGAATCGGAAGGTATCACCAGCACTTGCACGAGCTTCTTGATTTAGATATATCTCCATTAGATTACATGATGAAAGCTTTCCCGGAAGTAAAAGAACGAGAAGAAATGCGAAAAATCATTGGTCGATATGGATTGACTGGTAGACAACAGATTTGTCCTATTCGTCAATTGTCCGACGGGCAGAGATGCCGTGTTGTATTCGCGTGGTTAGCCTGGCAAGTTCCTCATTTACTGCTTTTTGACGAACCTACGAATCATTTGGACATGGAAACTATTGACGCTTTAGCAGATGCAATCAATGATTTTGATGGTGGAATGGTGCTAGTATCTCACGATTTCAGACTGATTAATCAGGTAATTACTATTTCCTTAAATAATTATTTTCAGATGTCTTTATAATTTAAATTGAATCTTAAGATGAAAATGTGAAAAAACTTTTCTCATTATTATTCTTATGGTCACATGTGCAAGAATTATTTTTATTAATTAATATTATATATTTCGTTATTTAGGTGGCTGAAGAAATTTGGGTGTGTGAAAATGGAACTGTCACCAAGTGGCAGGGAGGCATTCTCGACTACAAAGAGCATCTTAAGACCAAAGTTTTGAAAGATAATCAAAAGCGCGCAAAAGACATGGCTGGTCGAGTAAAATAGCTTAATTGACGATTTTCTAATTCTTGTGACAAACAATATGACCTTTCCACACACCTAAGGGAATGCCTCAAGATTTCAAAAGAAAACTCAAAAGGAAAAATTTGATAAACATTCGCTGCTGTGTAGCGACAAGCTGATTCCAACAATAGCTAATTTATTAAACTAATATAAATAATTAAGTGCGATCTATAATGAGTGGTTGCTGAATGTCGATAACTTTCACAATTAATTTAGACACGTGATGAAAATTGGTTCAATCCAATATGGATGTGAAAAATAAAGTGTAAAGAAATTCATTGCAATAATTAAAATAGTTACATTTTTATTTAAAAATTTTATATAATTAAATTTTGTCATAAAATATAATTGCACGATCTTTATAATAAAAATGCTGTGTCAAATGTATTACTGGTATAATACATATTACCATAGGTGTCAATAAAAATAAATAATTTTGATAGCTTGAAAGACACCTTGAGATTCTTTGAAGTGTAATAAATTTAATACTTTGTAAAACTGACGAATTCGACTTGGTAGAATTCAGTCTAATACTTTCAAAATTTATGTATAGATTCAAAAAATTTTCTATCAAATTTAAAATTTGAAGATAACATAACTTTCTGTCTATACTAGTATATAACTTAAAGAGATAAGTTATATAAGTATATAATTTATCCCTTCCAACGTTTGATAATACTATTATTTTTAATAACAAGTAACTTTGAGTGCTTTATAAAATACTGCTTAAAAGTTATAAAAAAAAAAATCATTTCTTAAAAAATACTTTTACACTGGAGTGGATGCTGGTATAGAGCAAGCAGCCTCCTGAGCCAGAGCTGCATTTCTCAGTATAAGTAAATGAGAATCCATGTCATTGAGAGCTTGATCGATGAAGGCGAGTTTTCTGGCTTGACTCTTTGGTACTCCATGTTTGGTGACCAAAGCTAGATGTGTAACTGCAAGTACAAGAGCTGCGACTCTGGCTTCCAAGAGCCTTGCATCTAGAGGAGGGTACAAGCTGCGCACCACGTCATCTACTCTTGGTGGTATTCGTCTCGCAACCTAAAAAGAAAATATGTAGAAATGATTGTTGTTGAATCTGTCTATTCATTAAACACAATAAATTTGTAATTATGCAATAAAGGTTTTATATATATTTTAGAACTTTTTTTTGGAATTTAATCTTTGGATAGATCTTACTAAACATTATTAAAGTAATAATTTTCAATAGTTACATCAACAATTTCCAAAGGTACAGTGTTGCTGTTGACAGTACCAGCAATAGTCGTCAAGCTTGTAGCTAACGAATGGCAAGATCTTAGTACGGCTATACATGGTGGAGCAAGTCCAGTAGCATCGTCCACCCACCTTTATAAAAAAAAGTTTTATTTAAATCATTAATTTTATTTTAGTACAGTTAAAAATAATCTTATATTTAATATAGTATACAATACCTTTCAGCTCCAGCAAGCCACTCATCACTTTCCCAGGCATCTAGACCAAGACCTAAACCATTATCTCCTTCCAGTAGGTCAGAACTCATATCCGGAGAATCTTTGTGATTCTGAAAATATTTTAAATATTTGTTTTTGTATTTTATTTTCTTTAAAAATGTAAATAATAAATAATAACATATAATTTAATAAGCATTGAGATTAGAAGTATCAGTTACAACTAGATAATATAAGGTTGAAAATAATCTCAACCCAACAAAGAACTCAAATAAAACCAGAACTCCCTCACAATAGTTCTTCAAAAAGACCTGTCAACCATCACCCTACCAGAGTTCAAAACATAATCAACTAGAAAAGCAAAGAAGCAAACAACAAGTCAGGGGACACCTACGTAATAGCATCGCTGCCTCTTGCAGATAACCAGGAGAACAAGTAGAGCCCCGAGGAAGACGGCCGCTAAAGCACCAAGAGCAACGGCGACGATCGTCTCCATCCCGGGCGCCGTGGCGCTCGCCGCGGCGGCGTTAGCCACCGAGACAGCGGGCGAGCTCATTTGACGATCCACCACCTGTTGCTGATGAACCGCTCTCTGATGCTTCTACGCGCTGCGCTTTTGCCGTTGATCCACACTACTGCGGAGTAAGATGCGACTTGGCAGATGCATCCGGAGAGTGGGAGAGCAGCTGACCTGCGATTAGAGAATGTGGGTGTGTGGATGTATATATGCTGTTATTGTTGTGCGGTTATAAGCGCAAGAGCGTAGAGTTGCAAGGTAGGACTGTATGGTTTATCCGTTGCGTGTTTTGCGCGCCGCGAGTGATCGGTGACGGTGTGTGTACGGTGCGGTTGTGGGTTAGCGTCGACAGATGGAGGCACTGATGCGTTGTTCGATCGTCGGCGAGAATTGATCTTTCGATTTACAGGCTGGATCTTTGAATGGAGGTTTAGGTTGTGGAGGTTTTGCTGACCTATATAGGTCTACGATCTTTTTGAGTGAAGATTGCCGATCAAGACAGCATTCAAGCGATACTTTAAGAATAAAAAAGGACCTATGATGTACTTTTTATTAAATATTCGCTGTGGTATTATAAATGAAATGATCAATTATAGTGCCTTGAATATAAGTAACTATCACATGGATTTTTACAAAACTTATTTGTTATATTATAGAAAAAGTTAAATATTTTTTGCAGTAAAATTACAATTTTTTTTTAATTTCTTAAATACATTTACGTTAACAGAGATTTTACCTGTAGAAAAAATCAGCAATAAATATTTTAGATATTTGTGATAAAAAACACTGCAAGGAATACTACAAGCAATACTGTAAGAATACTACAGAAAGTTGTACTTTATTATATCTGGAGAAATTATCTGCGAGCAAATTTGCAGTCGAAAACATAAATATTTTTCTAGTTACTTTATTTTATAGAATTTGGAAAATCCTGATTCTAAGGTATTTAAAAAGAAACTTCTGTAATTTTTTATCAAAAATGTAATATTTCTATACTCTAAATTGTTCTTTCCCTCTTTTTCTCTTCTTATTTCAAAAAACAAACATGATTTTTTTAAAAAATACGCAGACATTTTTTTACATTAAAATCTGAAATTAGTATTTTTACTGACGTATTTCGCTGCACATATTGTTACTATTTTTGAATATTAGTAAAATAAATAATTTTTCAAATAGGTAAAAAAATGATCTTTAACAAACCAAAGCATTATATAAAACAAATTTATTATGCCTGCTTTTCAAGGAACTTTCTACCCTTCTGTTCAGGATTTAAGGAGGTCTAGTATAGTAACATATACAAAATTGCAGTATACGATTTGTATGCGTCGTAGTATATACAATAATATAGAGTTTATCTCAAATGGATCAAAAATTAACATCTGATGGAATGTCCCTATGACCATGATTATATTGACCACTGGAATTGAATTTTTTAACTTTGCAACGCTTAACTGTAATAAAAGCAATTACTTATTTATACACAATCTTTATTATTTCTACTGAAAATCTAAACCGAATCCTATTAGATGAAGAAGTCGGGCTAAAAATAGCATATTTTTATCAATATATAAGATTCGAAACGAGTATATTCGACTTGATTCTTCATCTTTACAATTAACGTTACCGAAAACTCTTCGACATTCCAGATGATCAATATCCTATCGATTGACAAAATATTTCTCAGCTCGCGATAAGGAAGAAACGCACCAAACAGCTCCGGAATCCCAAACATTTATCCTTAAACGGCTTATCTAAACCGGCAGGTGCGCGTGAATCATAAAAGCGCGAGCTTTACGAGCGCGTAATCTTCTGGAAAGCCGGAATCGGCTAATGAGCATGTCCGGACGGTCCAATCAACCATTCCGCTGCAAAACTACTCTCCTGTGCGCGCGCTTCCCCGAGAGGCGCTAATTGAACCGGAAAGCGGAAGCGGCTCGGGATGCGTTCTTTATTGGTAAGTATTCAATAGAACGATCTTTTCGTCTTACATATGATACAACGAGGAAGGAAGATTATTTTCCGAGTCTTTTCCGCAGGCGGAACTGCTGTTAGTGGAGCTGGTGTTGGTTGCTTGTGCTCAGGTGAATCCGGGGCTGGAGAACATCGACAAGATCCTCGAGGATTCCGTAAGGATTTTTAGTTATAGGAAGTATGAGGCGCCCGATTTAGCTTCATTGGCAGGTTTAGATGAGATGGATCCGGTGGATGTTGAGTGGAACAAGAAGACGCGTAACTCGGATTTGGATGTGATTAAGGAACCAGAAGAGCACAAGACTGGTAAGTTTTGAATTTAAATTTAAGGACACAAAGAATTTTTATCCAGAGAAACGCTCGATTTAATACTGACTGACTGTGGGGCAGTATTGAACGCCATACCGTAGTTTTTAAATATTTACTAGAATGTTTTTATTTGAAATCGCAATAATTTTTACCGTATTGCAATACAATTTTGCCGGTAGACGCGACATTATCCAACGGTCATGGTGCTAGCTCGCCAATTTTTGTATAGAACAATTCTTTCCTTACGCATAAATACAATAAATCGCACATTAAATCAAATTAAATTTTTCACACAGCAAACGACTGCATGCGAGCTAACAAGGGGCTTCCTAAACCTCCCGAGCCTCCAAAGCCTAAAGACATCGTTAAGAATGGCACCGCCAAACAAAGCTTGGCTCCAGAACTGCGCGTCATGCCCAATGTAAATAAACCAGAACTGCGGCAATACCCGGCCGGCAATGGCCCACAGAGGAAATCGCAACAGTCGAATCCGCAAGTCCAGTACATCCCATTCTTGATGACTGCGCCGATACCAGTTCACATGCCGAGTGGAAAGTAAAATGAGGTCCTGTTGAGGGCCTAACTAACATTTCAGAATTTATCTTTATTTTTGGTAAGTTATCCGATTATGGCCTAATAGCTTCATCTATAAGTATTGCTTGGTTAAATGTTAATTACGGAATTTGAAAAATAGAATTATATATTAATATGATTTAGACGTGATTGTGTATTTAGTTTTAATCATTATATTTATTAAATACAGACTAAGATTATTTATAGAAATTTTTATTATTCAAAACTATATCTATAATTATAATTCTGCTACGGCTTTTGTATTTGTTCAAATATATTCCTAAAATTATCGAAAAATTAAGAATCTCAGTTTTTTTTTTTAAAGCTGCTGGAATATCTTGAAAATATTTAAGGCTAATAATCACTTTCAGTAAGTAGTTGTATATTCAATGTATGTACCTTATTTTTATAACAATAAAAAAGATTCTAAAAACATGCAGGTTACGTTGCCAAGCTATATGTAGCGTTTCATGTAAGCGGAAGTCGACGAATCGATTTTAAAATCAAATCCAGCCTTTTTAAATACAAGAATATTGTAGCAATTACAAAATTAATTTTATATTTAGATAATAATTATTAGTAACTGTACTAAAAATACAATAAATAAAAATTATATTTCAAACCAATCGTTATAATAATTAAATAATAAAATAATCAAGAAACTTTTTTTAAATAATGGGCGGTGGTTGTTCGTGATAAGGATCGATCTGCAACTATATGTACATGTTTTCTATTAAAAATTGTAGAGAAACCACACACTAAGCTATTTTATTTGTTGATAAATAATTTTCAGAGGAAGTTATGAAGTCGACTTTTGTTATTATCCTAAAAAAAAATCTGTATATATATATTTGATGTAAATTCCGTACGACCCCGTACGTTTTGTTACAATTTGGGGAATTTATAAAAAGATACATGGAAGCATTCGGGAACGTACATAAATATACGAAAATTCAAAGTATTATGCAGTATACTACAAAAACGTACCTTTAATATAAAAAATTTTTATATATAGATATAAGATAATATTTCAGAATAAATTTTTCGTATTTTTAGTAAATGGGTTTTTGTATGTTCGCATGTTTTAGTATGCATCCGTAGCAAATGTTACAATAAATTTTATTTGTAAAAGATGTAAGATGGAACTTCTCCGTATGTAAAACTAATATATTCAGGCACATTTTTGTACTTGACTCTATGTCACCTTTTTAATATAGCTTCTTTTTTATTATAAATTTATAATGTGCTTTAATATTTATCGAAATATTCGGTCTTTTTACAGCTCCTTAAAGTGTTAAATAAAAATATTTATACCGTATCACTAATTACATTTTCTTTCCATCCCATCTCCTGACACTCACACATAACGCGCAGCTGTCAGATTTCTGCGCCAGCCGTCCAGTCCCGCGTGCATTTATCTTCATATATATATACTCACGCGAGCAGCCGTTCCGGCGAAAGTGAGGCCGATTTCCGTTACCCGGTCGCCTTATTACTATATAATCGGCTGCTGCGGCATGCGTCTAACGTGCGTGGCTAAAAAAAATAATTTGCGACAATAACAGCGCGGGAAATACAAGGGTTTTTGTTACAGCTAGGCAGCCAATAAGAATATTCATTTTGCCAAATGAAAAGTAATATTAAGTGGTTGTCGATATGTTGATGGTATTACATAATAATAATAATTGCCGAAATACTGTGGTATTGTGGATTTTTCTGATAAAGTTCGGAATGCATTTCTTTTTTTATATATCTAATCTTTATACAGATAAAAACAATAAAATTGATGCTTCTTTGCGTTTTATGAAATAATGAAAAACATGGAATTGAAAAAAATTAAGTATCCAAAGGTGACAGGAAAATATGGTGACGGTAACCATTGACAAATTTGTGATTCTAAAGTACGTACTTTTAATATCAAAAATTTTTACAAGGTTAATGGATGTTATTGATTTGTTAAATCTTAAATATTTATATTAGTTTAATAGATATATAGAATAAAAGTCAAAAATAAAGTTATTCTAATACAAATATTAATAATTATGAATACTTTATCAAATTTCGAAAGAACTTAATTAGACCTTAATAAGACTACCAAAATAGTACTCATGATATTCTATATATAAATTTTTAGGGAATGCCCATTTTTCTAGTAACGTTCATTTTCTAAAATTCCGGGAATCATACAAACCAAAAAAATCTTTAAAAAAAACTACCGCATTCTAACGTAAGCAGATACAAGAGAAAACGACATATATCAATTATCAAATGAACGTTTCCGCAACTTCCTCCACCTTTCAACCATCGTGTCATCACCCGAAACTCCGCGCGTCCTTCTCCACTTCCCTGCATAATTACAAATCAAAGAGCAACAAAAAAAAAACAACAAAAAAAAAAATCAAACGCCAAAGAGGCAAATACACTCGAAGCAGCCTGCTCGTGCTCGATTCTGTTTATTCAAGTCGCGAAGATGCGTCAGCGCCGACCAAGGCAGACTAGCTCGAGATTTCGAATCTAATGGCGCGAGATCGGCGCGCTTTGTAACTCTGTAATTGCGGTCTGCGGCCGCTGTCGTACTTATGTTTTTGCGCGAAGGCCGCCAGGGGCCATCGGCTTTATTCTATTTCGGGAAATAATGGATAAGAGGAAGGCTTGGGATGATGCTTTGATATGATATAATGGACGAAGAGGCTTTGATTCATTGACATTAATGTAGAATCAAGGCTCTCGCTATAGATTTGTCGAGGATGGATGGATGGACTTAAGACGTTTAATGAGGCGCAACGAGTTCCTGGTTGATCGAAGCTGAAAAATCTCCGGAAAATCAATAATTCATGAAAATATTTACTGGCTTTCCGCGAGTTTGTAAGGTCGGATTTCGGAGTGGGCTCGTCCGCTGTGGTTTAATTAAAGCCTAGAAACGAGGACGGCTTTAATAAGGAAGTCCATTTTATCCGAGCTAAGTAAAACAAATTCGCTTTGGACGAGCTGTTGCTCAATCGTAGTGTGCTCTGTTCTATCGTCCTTTCGAAATAGAAGAAGAAGAAATGATCCGCTTCTCGTGTATCCTTGGAGCATCCTCGCAGCTCTCTGGCGGTGTTAGAGTCTTAAGTAATGGTTTTGGATTTTGAAAAAAGAAAAAAATTAATAAGAGGCTGGAGTTGCGCTGCTGACCGCCTCGAGAGTAGTCTATATGAATGTGCGAATTTTATGCAAATTTTTGGTTCCCATGCGAAGTTTGCAAATACTATTTTAACTTTCGATTGCCGGCGAGCGAAATCTTTGAGCAAACAGTTTAAATGCAGATTGCAACAGCTGTAGTTTTGGGTTGCTTAACTACATTTGTATTTTAGCTAATAGAAACATGAATGAATTTTTGGACAAAAGGAAATTGTCAAGTATGTTTTTTTCTTTTCTAGAATTTTAATAAAATCGGTTTGATGCAAGTTAATTTTTTTAATCAAACACATTAGATGCGCTGCATGTATTAAAACTTTTATTTATATGTAAGTGATAAAATAGTGTTATTAATGTAGAAAAGTGAGACGAGTACAGAGCAAAAATTATTCTTCAACTTTGAAAAATTGAAAGTGAATGCATGCAATGTAATAATAATTACTATGGAAACATTTTTTATTATATAAAAGATGTATTACCAATAATTATATCCCTTACTTAAATCTCATTTTCAATAAAAAAGAAATTTACTACTTAATTGAAATGCCTAATTGAATCAATTAAATCTTTTTTAATTTAATAAATTTTTAATTCAATTAATTAAACGTTTATTGTAAAGACAAAATTGTTTTTCAAATGAAGATTTACTATACTATATACTAAAAATTCTATATTGCACTGACTAGAATACCAGTAAGATACCCATAACTACTTTATAGTATAAATCAAAGTAGACGTATATACTTTATTTTTAGAGCATAAAACTAACTAAATTTAACCAACCTAATAAATATTCATCATCGATAAAACCAATCTATCAAGACCATATCATAACTATATACACACACATTACCCCTTCCCATTCATAACGCATAAAACATCCGCTTTTTCTCGAGAGCAAAAATCCGCGGCTCGCAGACGACACTTAATTTTATTACTCAATTCCGAAAAAAGCGACAGTTTTTAGCCGAAATTTTGTAAGTCCCACCGTAAAGTACTCCGTTGACATATAGTTCGCCAACAGGCCGTTATTCATACTTACGATAGTAGCGAAAATGTGTCGGCAACTCCGAGTAGTAATTCGACTCTCTCGCTTTCGCCTCGCAGCATTAATCCCGTCTTCATTCTGTCCATATCCCATACCGACTAGAAAAAGGGAAGCTGCCTATTTTTGCCGGAATTTGCTCGGTAAATATGTAGAAATGCATAATTATCCCAGACTGTCTGCGAATTTGGTAAATTTGCGGAAGGTAGTTAGTACAAGAGGCTTTTACTTACTGTTGGGCGAGGAGAAATAAAGTGTTTATAGTAAGCCACTTTCGAGCGTGTTAGTTCTTCTTTTAGGCTCAAATGGAGGTGACGGGAACCGATGTGACAGTCTGGAGATCGGTATCAGATAACATAGAGATGAGACTTTCGGATTTTTATTCGGCTGAATTAAGAAAATGCGCAGACTAGTTACATAAATTTTATAAATTACTCGCTGAAATTGATACTGTTTCAGCGATGAAGGTTGCCTAAGTAATGTGCATAAATAAACTGTAAATAAAAAACGGAGAGCTTCAGTAGAAATAAGTATATGGTTCTGAAAAATTGGTCCTCTTTTTGTTCGGATTCGTTCAATCTATGATTATTTATGTATGAAGGCGATAAAAGTCATATGCAAAGATGTAGCTTTATTTACAATATCTTATGCAAAAAATTATATTTTTCTCATTTACTCACCAAATCGGCTTTTAAATTCTCGAATGACTTAGATGATCATAACTAAGGTGATTCACTCGATCATTTAAAGTACAAATTTTTTAAATTCTAATTCATGTCTTGTTATCAGTAGTGCTTATAAATTTTCGAAGCATGACGAAACGTTAATAAAAAAAAAATTAAAAATTAACTCCTCTGTAAAAGAGTATATATAATAAAAGTAGCAGTAGTAGCATTAATATTTCAGCGTTGATAAAAACAGTTCGCCATAAATAATTAATGTTTTATCCACAAAAACTCGAAAGACACTTATTACCATAAAATATCGAAATCACGGGAAATCTTCGTCAATAGTTCCAAAACTCTTGTAATTTATCGTTATTCGACGCAATTAAAAACCTGAAAAAAAAAATCATCAAAAATTCAAATAGTAACTCTGTTTCTCTTTCTCTTTCTCTGGCATAGATCCCCACAAGACTGTTATTTCTTCCCTTTGCACGATATTCTCTAATGAAATCAAACTAAATCACGAAAGCGTAGATAATACCTAGTTCGCGTGGCTAACGCGTTGGTCGTCCTCGCGCTATGTCTAATGATCCGAGAACAAAAAAGGAGCTCTCGGCACTTCCATCCTGAATTCTTAAGCATCTGGAGCGAATTTCACCTGTCGGCCGTTGCGTCAGCGGCCACTGAAAATTTATACCTGAGCGTATCTCTCGCGAGCTTCTTAGCTATTACTAATTCGTTTTTTTTTCGTCTGACTCATATCGCTTTTCCACGCGGGATTCTCCTTGTCCATTATGTCGTATTAGGAATTTAGGGAAGCTGCAGATAAATGGTAATGTTAGGTAAGATAAGCATCGGAGTGCGATGTGCATTTTGAGCGTTAATTATGTTGTTGACTGTTTTCAGATTCAAAACAGGTGCGCTTATTGGACACAATATTGTTTATTTGAATTCATTGAAAATGAAAGAGGAAATATTACAATGATCTTTTAGCATTTAATTTATATGGTACTTAATTTATATACCATTTAAGTGTGCATATAAATTTGTAAGAATCTCTTCATCAACGTCCCTTGAATTATAGCTAATTTTGACATTCTTGAGATATGCTGAATAAATATCCGTATTTCTAATACAAATATAATTTGGCATGTAAATAAAGTTGTTAGGAAGCTTTCTGACGAGATAAGTGGACCCTACGAAACTATTTTTATGTACTCTTCTATTGCAAGATACGCTTTTATGGCCACTAAAAATCAATCTGCTTATTTATCGGTTTCCTTAAAAATTTTAAATTATTATTAACGTCGATTCTTTTGAATTTATCTACGCATGTCCGTCAAAGTACTTTGACTATTTTCCGCCTAGCAAAATATTTCAGTATAATAACGCTTGCGCTATAAAAATGTAGTAATAAACTTTTTTTCTTGACAAAGTCCGACAAGATTTTCTGTATTAAAATTCTTTTCAAAACAACAGTGTATGCGTTACTCAAATAAATACACTGGGTACCTTCTAAAATACATATAATAATAACAAAATTCGCATGCATAAATTTTAAAATAGGCCTCTGGATACGTCAACGCCAAATTATGCAGCGCTATGACTAATGCCGCAATAAAACGCGATAATTGAAATGAAAAACTCTCCTGTTTAACGAGAATAATTCACCCATTCACAAAAAAACAAAGCAATAATACAAATACACAAAAAAGCAGATTACAATGCAACATCCTTGCCGACATAAAACGCCTGCGCGCGCTCTTGAAAAAAAAAAAACAATGCGCTCAACTTGTCTATTATTTAATCTCGCCATTCAGCCATTGCCATTTCTCTCGACCTTCTTCATCTCACTTCATCTTTCGCCCGTACAAAAGCTGGCTCCGCACTTGACGAGTGTCCGTCAAACACTTATAATGTATAAGAAGCCGCGCCTCTCGAGATGTTCTCGTCGCGTTGCAAAACATCGGGATCGAGGGGCTTTAATTAATTTGTAAACTACTGCGCTCGCGGCGTCCTCCTCCTGGCTTTTTATCGATTTTTGGGAAATGATAACCGGATTAGTCTGGATTGACGAAACTGCGGGTCGATTTGAATACTTTGACTTCGTTTGAATAGATTATGAATTATTTAATTCCCTTTTTTTAGAAACGAAGCTTTGAATGCCTTAGTGCTGTATTTATTACATTGTGACAATTTAGAAATTTTATATAAGTTCACAAAAATCTGTATCTAAATGAAATATTTCATATAAAATTCAATTACCTAAGTATAAATGTGTTGACATTATTATTATTAAAATTATATGTAAAGTAAGAATACGAATTATTATTATTAATATAATAATACACTTGTCAGTTAAATTCACTCATTTGAATACTATCTCGAACTATGTAATTACGTCAATTCTTCGTTTATTGTGCGAAAATTATATGGATTGAAATACAATTGTAAGGCTGTGCAATAGCAATTTAAAAGTATATAATAAAGTTTTTTTATTTAAGAGCAAAAAAATCATGCATCATAATCGCACGCACCCACGCATTCATTCATTTCAGCAAAGCGTCCTTACAAAGAAAGAAAAATAATAAATTGCAATATCAGACTATTTTGAATTCATATAGTTCCATCAAAGCGTTTCCATAATCGGCGTCTTGCTTTTTTTTTTCATTACAACACCTGTTATCGTATGTAAATCACCACATAATACACTTCTATTGAGTGATTTACCAACTGTTATACCATAACCGAACTTTTATCAACTTTCTACAATGTTGAACTAATTGAAATTCATGCTTGAAAAATTGATTGCTCAAAGTCAATAAAACTACATAGCTCATAGAAAGCCGGCCCATATGTACAGGTCGGAATGTAGGATTCTCCTTATACCGCGAGATGCACTCGAGAATATTTACCTGCACTTATATCTACAAGAGCGTAAACCTGTTGGGATCCACTCGAATTTACATATTAGGATTACAAATGTTCTTTTAAATACTACTATCACACTTGAGATGCGATTCATCGAATTATTCTGTTACAAAGCTATCGGCGCGTCCGGAGAATGGCGGGAAAAAAATTTTATAGCCTCTTAATCCCTCTGCCCATTCATCATACATCCAACGAGTGTTGCAACAAAAGTGAATGGAATCTGGACCTCCGAGCACTGAAAATGTTAAACATTTAATGGATTTGAGATGTATATATAGGTATTTGTGCTGTGTTTGAGCTATCATTTTTTTAGGGACTTAAGTATCGTGGTGTATGTATAAACGTGTATACTTATTTTTTGGTAAATTTTTATAAAATATGCGATCTTTGGTTTATGTATACAAATATCTACTCTTTTGGTTAGATTAGTAAAAAAATAGAGTTACATCATTTTTTATGATGAATGAATCACAAATAAGATTATTATCAGATGATTAAATTCAGTTTACCAATAATATGTTTCAAAAGCAATATGAAAACGCTTATAAAACATATACTACTGAAAATTTTCAGATTAAATCAGGTGAAATATTACCTGAAGTTTTGACATGGTATGTCACTTGATTTAATCACCTGATTTTGTACCAGAAAGGGAAACACTTGATTTATCGCTTGATCTAATCCGTCGATTAAATTAGATAATTAGGTTAGGTGACAAATTAGGTGATTTTCTTCTTTACAATAAAGAAAATGATTATGCCAGCTAGTAAATCAGATTATTAGGAAATGAATTTTAAGTTTCTTCTGGTATAAATTCAGGAGATTAGGTCAAGTTTAATTAGAACCTCGAAAAAGTAAAAAGTTTCAAATTAAAAATTGTTATTCCTAAAGATGCTTGGTTGAATTTATCTATATATAGAGTTGTAGCATTTCCTCTTTATTCAGAATTGAAGGAATTACATTAGATCAATTTTCGTATGGAAATTTTCATATTAAAAATAGCAGCGCATCACGATATTTACAGGAACACGATATGCCAAAACAATCGAAACGAGTGGATTCTCGGCGAAAATCGTACAAAATGAGAGTAATTTCACTAAAGCGTTTATTCTGCGCTCCTCAGCCAGAGCTCATCACCTGCCTTCTTATTCTCCAGCCCATCTCTTTGAAAATTGCTTGTAATTCATGTTTACGTGAACAGGTAATAAGCAGGTCCTTAGCTTGTGCATCTTTTGCTTTATACTCGATCAAATTGGATCCCTGTAAGTAATTATGCTGCATGAAATTCTTATCAGAGAAAGTACTTTCTTAAACATAAATACAAGAAAAGTGCAAGTAAATACTTGTTTATGGTTTTTTATTAGCGGATTCGAGTTTAACAATTATAAACTGTAGTTTACTTATTTTCTACGTATATTTGCAAAAAATTAATGCTTCATCGAAAAGTTACTTCACGAATCTATTCCATACTATTTTTTTCTAAAACAGTCGTTTTCTTATTAAAAGCCCGCTCGCTAAAGCACTTAAAATTGACGAATGAGAGAAAACAGCGCCTAATGCACAGAGTGTCACTGTGACACAATATGAAAAATGATGAGCCACACAATATCGGCTTGCGGTTTCTAATTGATAGAAAAGCCATCTGAAAGTACAAAAACCGGTATTTTATGAACTTTTGGCTCAATTAAAAATATATTGTTTGTCCGTAGAGTTTTTTCGATAAGTTTTGGATGAAAACAACAGATGCTTACAAAAAAGACAGATATTTGCGCTATTAGTTGAATATATTTAGTAATGATTTTCTTATGGTTGAATAATTTTTAAGTAAATGGATGCAGTTCTGGATATGCTAATTAATTTAAGCTGGTTTCGTTATCTCGATGAGGTGATAAAGTGTTTAGCGTAAAAATATTGTGATTAGCCTGTTCTAAAATAATATAATAAAGATATATATATATTGTTTGTATAAGATAATTTTTTTCTTATAATTACTGAAAAGCACTTGTAGTAAAACTTTTATTCTAAGTCAATATTATTCATAACAATGACGAAATACTCAGCTGCCCTTTTACCTGAACCTTATAAACCTTTTATTTGAAGAATACATTCTCATTGGTGTTAATATAGACACATAATCTTAAACTAATCAACAAATAGCAAAAATATTAAGAGGTTTATTACTTTTGTTTTTGTTTTGTTTTTACGAAGAGTTCTTTTTTGATCCGAGAACTGTGTAATATTACATTAAAGCTTCGTCTTTTAAATTTAATAAAGTTACATTTCACTACTTTTCCAAGTATCCCAATCGTTACTTTTGATTCTATTAAAATAATCACCGAAATCCATTAACCAGAACAAATTTAAAAGATTTATCAAAACATTTCCTGTATTAAAAACGTGCGCACTTTATATAAAAAATGAATATAACTTCATGACGTCAAGAAGCATCAGTACTGAAACAATGACGTCAGGGGGATTTTCATATTTTTATGGTGTCTCGCTAATTATAAAATAAGAATACAACAATTTAACAAATTCGTGCTTTAGTTTTATGGTATGTCTGTATCATAATTATTGCAGTTTAATTTTTTGAAATATCTGCAATTATCAATCAGTATCAAATTATTTTTCTTCCACTATAGTTGAGTCATATAAAATTTAATTTTAGCATCAATGGAAAAAATATGTTTACATTTAGAAAAAAAAATTTATTTTCCTTTGCTTTGAAGTACTCTATTTATAATCACTTGAAGCTTCGCACATCCTAAAAAAGGCCGCCAAACTGAAAAAAAAAGAGCGAGGAATCCAGTTGAAGAAGCGTCTTTGACTACTGCTTTATTGATTTTATTAACCTGACTAGCCGCCTATATCATTAAATCTGTATCTCTCCATTTCTTGCGCAATTCTCGCATCCATACGTGTATAAGGAAAAGCAAAAAAAAATATATAGATGAGGTCGAGAGGCGGGCTCGAGAAAGAAGCGCACCCGAAATTCTCGCGGCGAAGGACGATCTAGAAAGGAAGGCTGAGACAGGTGAATCCGCGTGACACGCGACATCGATGAGAGAAAAAGGAAGACGAAATTGATTTGATTATGTTTCATACTCTCATAAACACGCTGTGGAGCAAGCGTCCTCAAAGATTTTAATCGAGCGCTTCTTTAACGTGAAATCGGCAAATTTCGAGTGCGGCTTATCGCTGGATCTGCCGGCTGAAAGCGCTAATAGATTTCAAAGGCTTGATTTAACGTGTCGTCAGGAGAAATGATGGATCAGCGTTTGATGTTCGACAGTAGGAGAGAGGATTATGTGACACGGCGCCGCCTCCCGAGTCGAATGAAAGTGAAGTTTTTGACCGAAAACTCGCCAGATCGGAGCGTTTGGATTCCGGTGAAACTGAAATTTTAAGCGGAGACGATTTCGTTGGCGAATTTGAATTTTGTTTGATTGAGTCGATGTGCCTCGTGTTGCTGTGGAGTAATATTTTAGGGATTTGAATATGATTTTATATTTATAGGATTGTTATTCATATTTTATGGATTACTTAATTGTTATATAGCTAGCTACTATTGAATTTTTTCATTATTTTTGGAAATAATCTAAAGTCTTTTGACAAAGCAACATTTAAATTAAAAACAAAAAGTATTATGATCAAAAGAATAAAAAAGCCCTTAATACTTTGATAAACTCATGGTACATCACTTTCGTTGCCCAGCAATGCTACTCCTTGGTGCCACGCCGCCTAAAAATCCAGCGTCCTCGGACAACAGCCGATAAAATACGATCAGACATTAGCATAAATTAATTTAGTGCTTCTCGCAATCCAGACAAATTCTTTAGCCGCGCGTGTGCCTGCAGACGGCCATTGAGATTTGTCTGAAAATCCCAAGATCTAAGCGCAAAATTGATCACAGACATTTTTTCTCGGACTTTCTAGAAAAATTGTTGTTAGCAGACGCGTTTTTTTGTTATCCAGTTTTTCAACTGATAACGGGACAAAAACGCATCGTTGTTGTTGTTTTCAACATGCGATTGACGAAAGATTTATTTTTCGCATACCCAGGTCGGTGCAGACTGCACGGTTTGCGAAAAAAGCGATCCTTTTTTTAAGGGGACGAGATGGCTTCTTCTTCGAGGTATTTCGATCTTGTGAAATGTCGAGTGAAATACTTGGATGGACTTTTTTCATAATGCTAGAATTTATAAATTTTGGCCATGATAAATTGCAGAAATTTCGAATTTTTAATTAATTAATTATGCTTGCCTATTGCATTCTAGATTTTGATCTTTCGAGATACTTTTTCGTTTTTTGTGTAAAAAAATTAAGGTGTGTCATTTCTTTCTCTGTCTATCAAGAATAGCAGCGGTTTTGTTAGTAAATGTTAGTCATGACTGAAATTTTGAGAGATGCCATTTTAATGTTGTATATTAATACTTTTCTTGGTAAATAAAAATGTATATTCTTTTTATAATTTGCAAAATTACTTTTGATAAAACAGTGGCTATTAAAATACAATCTTAAAATAAACTTGTCATATTGATTTATTGGAAAATAGCAGGGTAATCAATCGCAAAACCGATCAATGCTTAACTATACAAACAATTAATTATTTGAATGTATCATAAGTGGAACCTATTTACAGATGCTATTTTGTAAAAAAAGAGCCAAGGAAACCAACTTCAATAAAATGACATTACATTGCTCATGGTTTAAAATACTTATAAAAGATGCACTTTTTGTAATACATTATACGTAAATAATGACGTAGGATGCTTCAAGAACTTACCTTTTTTTTATTAAATAGGATGATTTTATGTTTTCGGATATAAATCACACTAAAGTATATTATAATGAACTATATAGTTGAAAAGCGGCAGTATGTTAGAAAAAATAAGGATAAGATTAATACCAAAATAGTACTTCAGTGTGGATAAAATACAAAAGGATTTTTTAAGAAAAAAATTTTAGAAAATAGTATACCTAATTTACTTAAAGTAAGTGTGATTGATATCTTGTTAGATAATTATTACAAATTTTTTATAATTAAAAAAATGATCGTTCTCATAATTAAATTTACAAATAATAATCTTAGAAAAGATGTTATAACTTTATAAAGTAATATTGATAGCCAATACCTTTATCTTTTTTATTTGTTTAATATGTACAAACATATATGAAATATGGCTTACACAATCGTAAGAAAATGTACAACATAATGAAAATGAAAAGAGTAGAAAAATACCTTGCGTATATAGCTACAAATAAAAATTAACATTGTTGAAAAACGACACACATATACAGTTATTATTGCAGACCTGAAATATAGGAAGTTTTTTTCCCAAATATTCAGAAATAATTATTTATTAATTAAAATGTTGTGGCATTTTATTCTCTTTACAGTCTATCATCCATTTATGTATTATTAAAAATTATTGAAGGCAGTCATCCATACAAACGAAACTCGTAACTATGGACTATTGAATATTGAATGAATATTGAATTATTTAAATAAATAAATATATATAAACTATAAATCATGACTGATTAAATATTTATAATTTACCAAGTATAATATTATAAAAGTCAAATCTAAACAAAGATTTAATAAATCAGAATCGTACATTCAAACGAAGAAGAAAAAAATAACCAAATCATCATTACAACTTTTTAATCACTATTTTCACCGTACAATAATTTGAATGCAGTAACGACACAAATTGACTATTCAAAGTTTTTCATTAAGACCGGGACATTCTCAATTTAACAATGTCTAAAAGTACTTCTACTTCAATGCGATTATTTATTCAAACAAATAATATTAACAAAATATAAACTTATCACTAAAAATTCTTCAAGACGTAGGTATACTGAAAAAGAACGCGAGGCTCAAGCAAGTAAAGAATGGACTCCGAAGTGTAGAAGAGCACATGGCGCTTACCGATCCCGTGTCTCGCCGGTCCAAGCCGGCTGGCCATCTCTCGCTCTCGGCGCAGGTAAGAGTAGTGGCAAGAGCGCCGAAATTTCTTAGAGGGGAAAAAATGATGCGCGCCTCGTATACACACGAGGAGAGAATCTAGTTCTCGTCAATGCCATCACTGGTCCCCGGGTTGCGAAATAGCCAGAGGTGGGCGAGCTTCTTGGCGGGGAGCATCCGAGCCTTTTTTCGGTATAAAAGATCGAAATGGCCCGGCATCTTCACTCGACTCACAAGGCTCGATCAATCCTGACAAACATGAAGACCTTCCTGCTCACGGTGGTGAGTTACCTAGTGAACATTTTTATTAATCAGTGCTGCTACGATCCTTTTACTCGGTTCGCCATTTTGTGAATTAAAGTGTGAATTTTCGCGGGTTTTTACTTTTTCAGTTGGATGGAAATTTAATAAAATAATACTTTTTAATAGAGTAGTGTTATTCGTAGTTCATTTTCTGTGCTTTTATATATTATTTCAATGATAATATTGAACAATTTGCAATAATAGTTTTAATGTTGATTTTTCTATGATTTTTATGAAAAAATATTATCGTGATTTTCAATTAATCATATATCATTTTTTAAGTAATTAAAAAATTAAAAAGTTTTAATTATATGTAAAAATACATTTAATTATATTGCACTTTACTTCATTAGGCATATTTTTAAAAGAACACTTATTTCATTAAACATCCACTTATAAAAGTCTTTTTTCTAAATTTTCGCGCCAATAAAAAATTAAATGTGACTAGCCATACATACATGAGCTTTCGCAATTTACGCGCTTTAAGAGTCGCCGCAATTTAAAATCACGCTTAAGTATTCCGCGGAGATTTTAAAACATTTCGTAAACTTCATTAACAACTTAGATTTTACGATATTAATCAATTAATTTCAGATTCACGATTAGATCATTTATTTCTTAATTATGAAATTATTTCTAATATAATGTAAATATTTGTAATTATTATTAATACATCATTTTGTATCTGAAAACAGTTCAAATAAGAAAATTTTTTTATTATATAAATAGTAAGCACAAATTTTAAAAGAAAAAATATTTTTTTTAATTATTAAATCGTATATTAATTACCAGTTACTTAGCACTAAAAATTCTTGTTAATAAACTCATCAAAAAAATTGATTATAATATTTTGAAAAAAATAATTTAATAACTGTCACTAAATTATAATCAAATTAATTACTATCATTGTCACTTCCTCTCTTTGAAGAAATCTCTTGAAAAAAGTTCTGAAAGAAAAATCTAATTTTACATCATAATAGCCGCCACTTAATTTTCGTCAAAGCAATTACCGATCTCGTCACTTCCTCGCTCAGAAAAAACGCCTCTAAACGGTACAAAACCCTCAGTCCTTTTTCATTCATTCATGCGTGCGAGATATCTAATTATTCGTCATTACCATATCACGCGTCGCTCAAAATGGAAAGTCCAAAAAATTATGAATAGAGCCGCGCTAATATGGAGATGATCCGACGACCTTGTAGATGTGTAATTTACGGTGGAATCGGACCGGTACGCAACTTGTCGGATTATAATCTACGTGGACCCAATGACGAGGTCATTGATTAATTTATTAAATCCATATTGCGTCTTCTTTTTTTGCCTCGTGCGATTAAGCGCAACGGATTCGCGCACGTAATTCGGATCGATCATCTGATTGCTGCTCAATTATCGTGGGTTTTTGACCTCTAAACTACGCATTTCTATTAAAAAATTTTTAATTTGTCTAATTCAATTGGAATTCATGCTTTTGTTTTGAAAATATTTTTCTTACGACCTAACGCAAACTATTGCGATGCAATTACGATACGCGCGCCGATCCAAATCTATGATTTACGATCGATATGAAAATCGTTTAATAGCCATTCCCGGCCGTAAACGTTTTCTCAAGCGATCTTACGCGGGCATCTCTCGCCGTATAAATTACCGATCGATTGAAAAAGGCTCGATTCCCCGCGCTCTCGGCCGATGCATACGTGCAACCGATCACGCCCGCGGCTAAATACGGAAAAAAGGGTCCTTCGCCTCCTAAGGATGCCGATCAGCTGTAACGATTGAAAAACTACTTTTTCTATACGACCGTATGTGAATCGCCACCCGGTTTGTTCAACAAAAAAGAACTAGTTTTTCCGTTGCGAAATACAAATCCGTCTCACCGATAACGTAGAAGTACCGATCGATATCTCTATAATCAAAGCAAAAAACTAAATATTTCACCTTTTGAATTTCAGGCTCTCCTCGCGGTGGCTTCGGCCGCACCTAACAAGGTCAAGCGCGACATCCTCCCTGGTGATGTGCGTTATGGAACCCCCTACCACCTCGAGCACCACCACGCCCACTCGGCCAGCAGCGACTACCTGCCCCCGGTTGAGGCACAATCTGCCCCTGCTCCTGCACCTAGCAACCAATACCTGGAACCCGTTGCCAAGGCTCCCGAACCTGCTCCGGCTGTAGCCCAGCAGAGCTTCCAGCTGCCCGCCACCAACTACGGCGTGCCTTTCCAGGTAAAGATCTCTTGGTTTGGGGAGTTTTAAGGATGGGTTTTTTTAACAAACTCTAATTTTAGTATTAGGTCTTGATTATCTCAGTTATTTTAAAATGTATTCGCGTTAATAGAAAGTAAAAGGTTTGATGGTAAAATATTAGTATCTAGGGGTTCGAGTCGCTTCATTGATATTCAGTATAGAATTAAATTCCAAATTTATGGTTATTTTTGTATCTTTCGTAATGTCGAAAAAATGGTCACGGTCAGTTGGTTGAAGATATTACTTAATAACGTATATTTGACAAACCTGTATAGTTTTAATCTGTACCGGTTGACGTCGTAATCAAAGGAATTTGATTAGAGCAAAGAAAAAAATTGAATTAACGAAACGTGCGCCAGATTCCAACGAGTTTTTTCTATTTACGATTTCCTTATTAGGTAATTCCGATAATACCGTGACGAAAATAGGCAACGCGCAATAAAAATGTTTTGGCCGTGTATGTTCATTAATTTGTATGCATAAATTGCTGGTGATAAAGCTTAGCTTCCTCGTGTACAGAGAAAGTCTTGTAATATCTTTAAACTTAATAACTAAGTAGATCAACAGTTTTTTTTCTTCAAAAAATCGGAAAGTCACATCTAATATCGGTGTTTTGATTTATAACTTACCCAAGATTTGTGTCGTCTGGTTCGTTTAAATAAGCAAGTTACATTTAACTTTTTCTCTTTCGTTAAATAGCACGTTTTATAAACATATGTTACTTCGTGTTTATTGAACGAAAAAAAAAGTAAATCGAGTTATTAAAGTAGTATCAATGTGCTCTTACGTGAATAAACAAACGAGACCTATCATTCAATTAGTTTCGAACAAAAACCTCAACAAGTCCCATTCTGACACACCCACATCTAGGCTCGCGAACTCGTTTTTATAAACTCATAACCGAGCAAGTAATTTACCGCGACAACTGCAAATTAACGCGGTTTGAAAAAAAAATGATTGTTTGACTTTTCGCACGAGCGGCTTGCCAACCGGTCTTACCATCGCTTGAACCTTTCGCTCGGACCGAAACGAGTCCGCAGGGATCGATAAGCGGAAGGCCTGTTATATAATGCCGAGTATTAATAAATTGTCGAACAACCGGTGAAAAACGAGTCTATGGCGGGTGAGACACCGCAAAACTTGGTATATTAAGTATTTGACCGATTTGACCGTTTTTATAATACGATGGGCTGACTGAGCTTACTTTTCACCGACTAAGTTGTTATTAAATACATTGATAAGATTTTTATAGAGTTTGTGATTTTTAACTGAAAAATTCTTTTTCAGTCTGCCCCCGCTCCCCAGGTTAACAACCAATACCTCGCCCCGGTTGCCCAAAGCGCTCCCGTCACCTCCTACGGAACCCCCGTTGTGGTAAATATTAAAAAAGTTTTTTTCTATAATATACCTATATTTATAAAACATTTTAACATTTGTAATTTAAAATTTTCAGCATGCTGCTCCGGCTCCCCAGGTTCACCACGGTAAGTTTTATAAAAAAATTAAGTTCAAAGAAAATTTCCTGACAAAAATCCTCATAGTCTTTTTTTTTACTAAACTAAGAAACTAATTATAGAAAACAAGGTATTAAGTCTCATATAATTTTATATCTCAAAAATAAAGATCTTTTTAATATTCTGCATTTTAAATACTTTCATTAGTGTTAAGTCGGGCCGAAGGCCATGCAGTTACTTTGAGAATTTATGGATAAGATGTTTTCGTGTCTCATCGAAGGTGATAAATGAATCGTGAATCTTCTCGAACTGCTACAATTCCTGTATCATAAAAAGTTGTTTTCTATTGTTAATTTAACATTTTTAAAAACTGTTTTGATCTTATAAAATTCATTCCCATCCACATCAAGAACTATTAAAAAAACATTTTATTCTAACCATTTCTTTTTTTTTATCATAGTTGCTGCTCCAGCTCCAGCCCCAGTGAGGCCCCACGCCACCTATGGTGCCCCCGTTGTTCACCAGCAACAACACCACCATGTCCAGCAGCAGGTTCAACAGCAGGTCCAACACCATGTCCAACAGCAGGTTCACCACCAGGTCCAGGTTCACCACCAGCCTGCCCCTGCTCCTCAGGTTCACTACCAGCCAGCTCCTGCTCCTCAGGTTCACTACCAGCCAGCTCCGGCTCCCGCCCCAGCTCCAGTCTACGGCCCTCCCCAGGTCCACCACCAGGTCCAACACCAGGTCCACCACCAGGTTCAGCAGCAGGTCCACCACCAGCCAGCTCCCCAGGTTCACTACCAGCCAGCTCCCCAGGTTCACTACCAGCCCGCTCCCCAAGTTCACCACCAGCCAGCTCCCCAGGTTCACTACCAATCAGTACCCCAGCAGACCAGCAGCGGCTCCTACAACTACCAGGCTCCCCAGGTAGTGCAGCAGCACAGCGCTCAGGCTGAGAAGCTCGTCTTCGAGGCTCCCATCCAGTCGATCGAGGTCTCCCAGAGCCACTCCGTCGAGACCGTCCCTGGACCCTCCCACGTCCAGGCCACCCAGGATGCCGTCAGCGTTGAGTCCGTCGGCGTAAGGGGCAGCAGCCACAGCTACACCCAGGCCACCGACTCCAACGGCGGATACGTCTATTAAGCATTTCAGCTTGAACGTGTGTGACTGCGAACTGTGCGAATGTTTCTAATTGTGCTCGCGCCACGGGAGTGTAAATAACGACCGGCGAGAACGAGTGTTGTAACCGACAAATGTCACGGGAGGGTTTATAATCCTTGCAACGTGCATTGAGCAGAGAAGAGATTACTTTTTTTACGTAAATAAATTTCTTTTATTAGAAAAATTCAACTTCTTTATCATTTATACATCAGCGCCCATCCTTGGACTCCTGTTTTAGTATTATAAGCTCGCTTTCACCACAGCTGACATTTTTTGTCGGGATTCATGTTGGAACCGACCGGACAGTTCCAGGCTTCGCTGAAATGTTCCGAATTTCGAAGCACCATTTTCAGCCTCACGTGACCCGGACAGTGAGGATCTAGAAGCATCCATTTTAGAGCACTGGTCGTGTACGATTCACACCACATCTGCAATTAAAAATAAATTTTGATTTTGTAAAAAAAACTTGATTGACAATAAGTAGTTTGAGAAATTGCAAAGACGACTCACGTGTGCATAGCCCAAAAATAGAAGCTGATCATGCGTTAGATGGCTGAAGCCGGGAAGTTTACGTTCTTTTCCGTGCTTTGATTTCCATATTTGATAGGCGTGATAAGCTTCTCGTAAGCCGCCGTTGTCGGCAATGTTTTCTCCTAAAGTCAGTTCGCCATCAATGTAATCGTTGACCTGAAGGCAGAAAAAAGTAAGAATCAGTCTTAAATTAAACAGCATCAAGTAAATAATAGTAAAAAGCACATAAATAAAAGATCGTTTAATTATATACCTTGAAAGTATAAGGAACAAAAGATTTTATAATCGAATAGAACACGAGGATTTCAACATTTTTCTTAAATCGTACTCATGCTGGTTTTGCCACCTAACTTTCTTTGTAAACAAATTTTCTCTAAAATGTCTACTATATCATAATTATGAAACGAAATCTTGCCTACTTCTAGTAAACATTTACTCTGCAACACACTTGAAAACCAAACAGAAGAAAAATTTCTTAACGGATCCGAAAGTGACGATTGTTTGCATTTCACAATGATGGCTTTATGCCTTGTTAATCCCGCCGATCTTTCTAACGATATCGCGCAGGTGTCATATTCATATACACAAATAAGTCGCGTGAGAACAGTGAAATGCGTAAGGTCATTTTAATAAGGCAATTATACCTCCGGAACGTAGTACTCATTGTACTGGTCGACGAAGCAGGCGGTCTTGCTGGTGTACCTCGAGATGGTCTCGTTGCTCCACCACTGCTTGAGATTGCCCATACTGTCGAAACGCCGGCCACTGTTGTCAAAACCGTGCGTCAGCTCGTGACCCAATATCGTGCCTATGGCGCCGTAATTCAAGGCCCTGAATGCCAAAATAAGAATCGTTTTTTACGAATAATACAATAATTATATTTTTGCGAATTTATTTTAGTTTTGAGAATAAAGTAGAAAATCGGGTGTCTTGCATCGTGAGTTGTCTAACATAAATAGTACCACAGGTAAAAAAATGTTTAAGTTTCAGTATAGATAACGTGAATAAGAAATTAAGTAAACAAAAAATAACTACATGCATATTGTGAGTAACAACAGTATTTTATTCTTCTATCATACTTCTTAATTGAATTTGGCACAAAAAATACAAAAACTTTTTTTCTTAAATAAAAAACTTACATAATGCACAATTATTAATCATTTTCGGAGAATTTACAGCATATCGAAATGATATAAACACTCAATAATATTTTCTCTAAATCATAAATTAAAACAATACTTAATTTCAGGTAGATCGTAGCTAAGATTTGTTCATAAAATTTAAATAATTGAATAATTTTTCTATAATTTTGAACAAACTAAATTTTTATTTTAAATATTATTACTAAAATTTTAAAACATTTTGTTAACTTTTTTTTTTTTTTTTTAAACAACTTTTGGATGTTTTTTATTACAATATTAAAATCTACTGCAGTCGAACTTTAAATGATTATATTTCAAATGGATGATCAACTATAGGCTACTTAACATTTTAGGGATAAAATTTGTAATAAACACAAACTATAATAAAAATTTCTATAAAGAATACATACTTTTTTCATTTTTATGAACAACATATTCTAGCTAAGGTACGAATTATTTTAATTAAAGTGCAGTCATTTTAATGAAACAAACATTTACTAATCAATTTAAAGCTTGCTTATTTTGTGCTTGTGTAATTTTAATGCCATATATCTCGGATACTGTTTGTTACTAAAAATAGATTCTACTTACTCTAGACCTAATCCGTAAAACGGAAATTGAAGGATTCCAACGGGAATTGCTACGTCCGCGCGAGTTCGTGAAAGCATTTAAAATTACTATAATTAAGTTATTACTCGAATTACAAGAATTGAGTAACACAAAAAGATTTTAGGAAATTCGTTAGGGAGGCTCCAATATTTAGACGCCGTAATATAAAATTGCAGTTAATTTTTAAATCGAGATAATTCGACAGGATTCTATTTGAACCAACTTATTTAAACTAACTATACCACCAGTTTTAAAAGTGTAAATATTCAAAATATAAATCGCAGACATAAAAGTTTCGACTGATAAATATCAAAATAGAAAAATTTTTGAATTCTTATTATAACGAATACCTAAACAATAAAAAATGGTTTTTCTAAAAAATTGACAGTTCATAATTTTGAATGTAATAAAATTTATACCTATTTTAATGCTATAATTGACAATTTTCGAAATCTTTTTCAATGTTTTAAACAACAGTACTTTGAAATTCAAAATTTATATTTTAAATTTTCGTACATTCTATAATGGGCCCTGTCGAACTATTACAATTCGTAAGTTACTGCAATTACATATTGCTTCGTCTAAATATCGGACATCCCCCTCCCCTAATTTATCAAACTGCTTTTTGTTAAGTTACATTTGAATGTTTTTATGTAAAAACAAAAGTTTTGTGTTTTAAGAAAATGAAGAATAAATGTTCGTTCAATAATTACCAATTTGATTTTCTTGAAAAGTATGTAGAGCATTGACTTCTGTAGGTTCCAATGGCCAACTATGAGAAATAAAAGTTTTTAAATTTTTAGCAATGGAATTATACAGCAGGACATATTTTGTTTTTTACTTACTATGGCTCATCATCGTCCGTATCATTATTCGCCAAATCATAAAGGCCATTTAAATTTCTTATACGAATTATTTGCAGCATATTGTCAAAATATGCATAATCTGTCATATTGATCTAAAAAATCAAAATTTCTCTTTATATATGTTCATTTTATTGTCTCCTTATGCAGCTTAATTACCCCGTCATAGTAGGAATCAAGTTCACCATCTTCGAACAACCAATTGGGAAAGCCGATAAGGGAGGTCATTCTTCTATTTTTTTCTAAGGTAGCCACCTTCGTTTGTCCATCCATCCAATCTATGTTAAAGACAAAATTCGAAAATGACTGCTTTATGTGTTCCAACATTTCGTGAACTTTTTCGTATGTTCCATCTTTTGTAAATGAACGTCTTACAAAAAGCCAGGCTACCGCCATACCTTATATGTCAAAAGGAAATTTTAACTAATTTAATAAATTATTTAAAATTGATTACTATAGCAATATCAATGATACCACAAATTAGTATTTTAATATTCTACAATACGTTTTAAATTTAAATATTTTCAAATAATAATGTACCCATTAGATCGTTTACATTTTCCGCACAATGGGTAGACCAGGAATAATCAGATCCAGCGCCTGTCAATTCTTCTGTGTATACGTTCCAAATTTTCCTTAATTCTTCAGAAGAATAAGGGACGCAGAAATCAACAACAGTCCACCAAATTGCAGTTTCTAACAAAATATGTATTATAAAATTAAATTAACTAAACTAAAATTTTATATATGTATCATAATATAAGTAAAGTAAGTATAATACCTAATAGATCATCATCAGTTGATGCTAAAACAAGAGCAACCTCTTTCAAATAATCTAGGTCTGCAATAAGCACTTTTTGTTTTGGATCAAAATTTACAACTCCTTTCAGCATCTCTTGGATAAAAGGTTTCCAAATGACTTTTGGTTCTAGACTTTCATTTACTGATTTAACGTAATCATCAGTTACCTGCTGTAGCTCATCTAAGAGCATGTAATCACTGTCTTTGATATCTTCATCTTCGTCTTCAGTTTGATTTTGGTATTGTTTTGATAACTGTAATATAGTATAATATAAAATTATTTGGTATACAAATTGTACATTCTAAAAAGTATTTTAATTAAAGTATTACTTTATAAAATACACCACTCAATTTAAACACTCTATTCACAGTATCTTGTATTTCGGATTCAGGAACTATCGAGAATGGGGCCCTCGATTTGCAAGATCTCTGATCAACCGTGCCATTGCTTATGATCTGTTTAAGTACCTCAGACATGTAAATTTTTTCTGTCGATGAAAATGATTTTGCTTCCTCATCCAAATCATCTGGATCCTCGACGATTTTACGTGCTTTAGCTTTGACTAGTTTTAGTCTCTTTTCTAATATTTTATCGCTAGCTCATAAAAGACTTTTTATTTTCAAATAGATTAACTAAAGTTATATTATTAAAAGTTACATTAAAAAGTCTCACCTGGGAAAAGGATTTTCTCTATCTGGCAGATCGAGAACTATAACATTATTGCGACTACTTTTCGGATCAGCAGAAATATACATTCCAAAGAAGACATCTGCCCACAAAATACGTTTCACCCTTGCTAATTGGGATACAAAATTCGATGTGTTTTTCGTAATTGCTGCAGGAATTTGAGGCAAGGTAAGTTCATCAAGGAGATCATACAAGGGAGTCAGTCCCAAATCATTCCAACTCTCTAAAGTAAATATAAAATAACAATTTTGATTTAAAATAATTAATTTTTTAATATTAGCGAAGAAAATTAAGCAATTCATTGCAATAACACACCTACATCCAGACAGCTATCGAATAAAGTCTTTGCTTCGGAAACAGCCCATGGAATATCTGGGCTGGTTATATTTTTTATTAACAAATCTCTGATTCTTCTCGAAACTCTTATACTTTGTTCCCTAAACCAGCTATGCTCTTGACTTAAATCTAATGACGGATGCGCCTCTGACCATCTTCCACAGGCATATCTACATGATGAAAAAAATAACTTATGAAAATAACGTATCTCAAAAAAAAACAAATTGCTGCAAGGGATTATTATATTTATATTTAATTATTTTACTCTTTAAAAACAAAATTAATTTAATAATATAAAAGTAATTTTACTTAAACTACCATAAAGTTTTAATAAAATTGAAAGCTTAAATCATGAGTACTGTTTTTTTCAAAAACTTATTTCCTTACTTATAAAAGTCATCGCATGGGTCGACGGAAGCATTCATCGATTCTTTCAGGCTCGCCGCTAAAAAAAAAGACAAAGGCAAAGCGTTTACATTAACTTTTTGCAGAGCAGCGCGCAAAAATGAAAGGTTCGCGCGAATCAATGTAAAGTGACTATAAGCTCGTACCTATACGCATACAGTCTTCGTCATCACACAAATCCATACTCTGCTTCAAGTTGGCATCTAAACAAAGTTAATCGTTTTTGATGACATTTGAAAGACAAAAAAGCTTTGACACAATATTAGTTTTAGCAAATACTCACACAAAATAGAGAGGGTTACAATTAGTACTGACAATATGATTACCAAAAATGTTAGAATGCCGACTGCTTTTTTTTTCCGAAATTTTACGAAACTGAAATAAAAAAGTTTGGAATATATTTTATTGTTGTTATTTTATTAAGAGTTAAAAATAAAACACTAAACTGAACACTAATAACTAACAAAACTAATAATTCTAATAACTAAACACTATACTGTTGAAAATGTTAATTTTTAATACCTAATAAAACATATTTTTAGAAGTACCATTTTTGACACTTAGGAGCTTTTAAATTTCCTCCAATTATATGTCAATGCTCAAAGTAAAAAATACCTATTAAAGCAAAAACTTCTTGCAATGCAAAGTCTGTTAAAAAAAATTTTAATGCTCATGTACTTACTATGATTTTTTTGATTTTACTCCAACTAAGTGATTTGCGCTGTTAATAGAGTATACTGATTGTGAGTCGGTAGCTGAAAATATTTATAAACTTTTAGTAAAATTATTTGATATTTTTTTCATTATATTATTAATAAATAATTAACCCATCACACGTATGTACGTATAAACAAATATATGCCATAACATACATGACAATTTTATCACCGATTTCCGACAGTCTGCATGTATCTATATTAATTGCATAAGATGAATAAATGAGAGAGAAAGTAACCGAGTGTCTCACTTAGAGCTGTGAAGCTCTCAATGGGGCATGGGAACTATATCAGCGGGAACAATAATACTTGCATTACGCGCATAGTCCATAGATAGAGCAAACTATGGTAAGCTATGAATAGAGTGGCTATATTAAGCGGATTCGCGTCTATATATAGAAAAACGTTGCTATTTTAAGATTCTTTTGTTTCATTTATATTTTAATAATAATTACGTATTCTAGTAGTCGCAAGACCTTAAAAAAGTAATCTGCCAAACCGACGTTTTAAAGTAACAAAAAAAAACTTCTCCCAGAATAGAAAAAAAATAAAAAATACCCATCAGTAAATAATTGAAAACAGCTAAGCTTTCAGTTACCCGCAAAATTTCAAAACTAACAAACATCGGGTGGTCTACTCACCGCGCTGATGGTTGTTCATGCTGAATGGCCCACTGACCGGTACGGACTGACCGCTGAACCTGAGCGGGGGTGCGCATCAGGTGCCGCCGTTCGCTTCCGTCTTCGGTCGCGCTGCTTGTCCGCTCAGCTGCTGCTCGCTGTGCATTTTCCGTGCGCGGCTATCTTTCCGGCTGCGCGCATCGATCAAAGATTAAATCTGTCATGTTTGATGGGTGTACGTGTGTCTGTCTGTTGTCTGATCGGCGCGCGCGGCCGGCTTGTTAGGGGCAGAATTTTTCTGAGATCGATTATGAGGCCGGTGTTTGAGGGGCTGTTGCGTGCTCGTGGGAACGGTGGTTAGGGAAATCTATTTTTGCGGCTGATCGCGCTCGGCGATGCAAGTTTGTTAAGCGATTAGAGAGGGAAGGGTAATGAGCTTGGAATCGTCGAGGTGGATTTTTATAGAGACGAATTTATAATAGGAATTTTAAAAAGTTTGAGCATTTTTTTCGTGTGGGAGGTGATGTGCGAGCTTTTTATTAAAGATTAAAGCAAGTTTAAAGTTATCGTTAAATTTTATTAATTAGTATTCATAAATAAGCAGATAATGTAAGTTCGACTGAAATTTTATTTTATGTTTTCTATTTATGCTCCTATTTATTTTTTATTCAATTGATTATTATAATAAAAGATTATTTTATTTTTTTCTATATATTTTATCAAAAATAATATAGTATTAGTAAATTATATGGATAAAGAACAAAGCATCCCTAGTTGACGAATTTGCACAATAGAAACAGAATGTTTACACGTGTCAAGCCTCATGTCTGACCGGAATCGACTTTTTTCTACTTTGATATGCAAAGATAAATTTGCCAGAACAAAGTTTTTCTTCCTCATTAAAGTGTCCTCCGTGTTTACCCTTTAGCAGAGCATAAGTATTTGGGGAAACAATTTTACTTACATATTATATTTAACGGTATTAATTTTTATTCTTTTTCATTAAACAATTTTTTTTATTATTGATTGAAAAAGTACTTAAAACTTAATAATTAATAAATTTTCAAGTATTTAAAACTATTAAATATAATATATTCACGAATTTATACTTTAAGTCAAAGTTTAACATAAAACATTAACTTTGTTATTCTTATAGATCTCTTTAACATTATATACTTATCCGGAAGAACCATTTACTAATTCATGAATAAACATATCAGATCTTAACCAATAATAATATACAATAATTCTAAAACTAAAACTCTCCAAAAAATGAAAACATTATTCAGCCACCACTCCTAACTCCACCCTTCCACTCAACCCGCCGAAATCAGAATCTCAACCCACCTGCAAATCTCGCCGCCAAGTCAGCCTGCTCTCGGTTCGTGCCGCTACTTACTGCAAAAAGCGGAAGTACAGTGCGCACGGCTAGCCAAGAGGAAGGGGAGGGGGGGGGGGGAGAAAAACTTGACGACAAGTTTGTGGTGTATATACACTCGTGGCGAGAGGCCAGAGCGTAATTGCTCCCCGAGCTGCTTCGCCGGCGGAATACATTAGCAGAATGCGCGACCGTAGCTAGCTGGCGAATTCCTTTATTGCCGCCTGTTTCGGAGGATTGCGATGTGGGTGGTAGTTCGTCGGGGTAGCTTTTTCCTTTTTATTGACTTTTTTTTAGTAATTGTGATGTACATTGATAATTTTTAGTTTCATTTTTATTTAAAAAGTTGAATTTGATAATAATTAGTATATAGCAGCTCTCTTTCGATAAACTAAGCGCATTTTTTCAACATTAGAGATGAAAAGTTCTATATTCACTAAACTATGATTTGACAAACTTCATTTTTCGTACAATGACCACAACCCGTACATTCTTATAAATTTTTCAATCTTTACAAGGTAAAAAAAAAGTTGAGCAAGAAAAAAAAAGAGTGAGGACTAAAAAACTGAAAGAGGCAGAGAGCAAGCCGCGAGGGGGAGGAAGAAGCGCCAGTGTTTGAGCGACGCGTTACCCCGGCAACATCAAAATTGATTCGTAACAATCGCGCGCGACTGTCCGTCCGTGCACGCACGTGTATCTATACTCACGCGCGCGACGCTTTCACGATATAGAAAGCTTTTTTGTCGGAAGCTAGACAAGCGTAATCGATGATACAAGGGGACGATAAGACGGCTATTAGGAGCTTCCTTTGTTGGCTTGACGGCTGGCGGAGGGCTATGGACTCGTTATTTGTTTATTAATTGTTTTTGGGGATTGAAGGGTTTTTGAGGGTGTTGATGGACATTGAGGGTGTAGCTTTTGATTGTTTGGAAATTGTTTTGACGGCGTGCTTGCTTAGCGTAATTATGTAGGGTTTGTGTATTTTGGAAAGATCGAATGAAGGTGTAATTTATGTTTATTAATTAGTTTTCGTCTTTGTATGTGTTGAACAGTTAAAATATTGCCAAGTATATATTTTTTATACTACAATATTTACGTTTCAAATTTATTAAATAATCGATCAGCATAGAAATATAGTGAATTTTTTTAGTTTTTTTCAAAATGTTATCCCTATTTATCTTCTTCATACATTATTCTAATCACTATCTTGAACTTGTGTTCGTTTATTCTTGAATTAATAACTTAAAATAATTACTTCTGAATACTAAAGGACAATGAACTTTGTGTTCAACTAATTTTCAAGCATTTCTCATATTTCTTTTTTTTTTCATTAGTCTAAGTAATCAAAAATTCGTCAACGATATTACTTCCTCATATCACTTTATCCTTTTCCTTGTAGAAAATCATATTACTTTTCTAAATCACTTCTAAGAATAAAATGATGTATGAAAGGGATAGATTCTTTTTACTCTTTTTACTTTTCGTTATAGAAGCATAATTAGATTCAATTTAATTACAAGATTCATGAAAAATTCATGTTTTCAGTGCAATTGGAAGCAATGACTACTTTATTATAAGTTATGCGAGCTCTTGCGTAATCTTTCATTTATTTCCGATCTCGTTGTCACTCAGATCTGGAACATGGTTAATTGGAAGCGTTGCTTTAACAGCTGTCTTATTAATTTTTCTTTCTTTTGCTAATTTGGTATTTATATTATCGAAGTAATTGCAGTTTATTTCCATGTTGTTTCGTAATAGTTTAAAAAGTCGTGGTATTAATTATGTCAAATATAGATGCCACTTTGAATTGCGCTGATGCTACTTTGATAGTACTTATAATTATCAAATTTATTATTTTCAAATTTCTAAATAATGTAAAATTTTTATCAACTCTATTTGATCGGATAATCATGTTAAAAGGATTGAGGGATGGACGTTCAGGTGTAAAAGGCTCTTAGGAAATAAAACGCTGATATGCCTGGTGTATCGCAAGACGTAAAAACAAACTTTTATTAGAAAATAAATAAAAGTGTAGGATCGTTTTTTTCGACAGGAATATATCGAGAGAAGAATAGAGGGTAGGTATAGAGAGTGTGGTGGTATGACAAAGACAAAAGCGTGCTTTCGCTCATTTCGTTTATATTATACAGAGAGAAAAAATGTACAATGTAGCCCGAGCCTCTTTCTTAGAATCGAGAAACAAAGCTTAATATATCGCACAAGATTTTTGACGAGGGCTCGGGCCGGACGGAGGGTTGTTGCGGGGTCTCAAACTTGTGGTGTTGTTTTTTAATCCTTTTGTTATATATATATATATATATCGTCGGTGTCTTGTCTGTGTGAAGGAGAAGCACATTTTTTTTCTTGTTTGTAATAATCGAAGATAATAAAAATTCCTCGGTCCTCTATCCGTGGCTGATCGGTTGGCTGTAAATTTTCGCTTGGTTTCGCTTAAGAGGAGCCGTCTGGTGGGAGATATACTGGGTGATAGGGGGACTTGACTTTAAAATCTTCGGTAGCTGCACTGGGGGCGGCTTCCGGTCTCTGAATTTACCAGGAGTGGTGTCCGTGGTGGACGGGCTTGATCTCAACCTTGGGCTCGTGGTAGACCTCGTAGCCGATGAGATGGGGGTGGGGGATCTTGGGGTGGTCGTAGTGGAGCTTGACGGCCTCGCTGTGGACCTTCAGGTGGAGGGGCTTGGGGTGTAGAGGCGGGATTGGGTGCGGCTGCGGCACCTGGATCACATGATGATGTTCGGGCTCATGATGCTGAAAAAGAATCCATAGTTTTATGGAGATTAGTAGAGTTTCCTTTCTGCTTCATGGAGAAATTTTACAATATACTTTTTCAAAATATTTTATGGAATGCTTTAAATATTGTCAGATAATAATATGTAAAAAACAAAATGTTGGAAAATTTTGTATTCCTTTACATTTAGTTTTTTCCAAAACTTTTCATAAAATAAGAAAAATTAAGACATTTAAAACCTTAATCTATTGATAGCATGAAAATAAGAACGCAAAGAAAAGAAGGTGATCGGTGAAAAATGATAAAACTTAACATTAAAAATAGAAAATCCAACTTAACACCTAAATCCCTTTAGGTCTGTATAAAAAGAAATAAAAACTGAAGATTTAAGACATGGAAAGATATCATCGAGAAGCTCATTCCTGGCGAAACCCAGCCCATTCGTAGGAGCTTCAGACTCGACTTATTAAAGTGATACAGTATACATTACATGATGACTACTCTGCCATGGGTTCCACGCGTTCTGCCATGGGTTCCAGGCGTTCTGCTGCCAGGGGTTCCAGGCGTTCTGCTGCCACGGGTTGTGCAAGCCCTAATTCGTCGTTATAACAACAATCCTTTTATGTAATTTTCTGCCGACTTTATTTTTTTCGCTTTTTTTACGAGCGTTTGTCGGTGATGAAGAATACGGAGGATGGCGATTACGATACAAAGAAAGTAAAGATGATCTTTATCTTACCAGTTTTACTCTGAACTGAATACTATAACTTTACTGCTTCCCGGGCTAGGACACAGTGTTTGATTTTTACTACTGATATTCGGACAATAAAAAATTAAAAAAAAAAATATTTACTGTCAAATTAAAAAAAAAACATTTAGAATAATAAAAAAGTTAAAAATAAAAAGTAGATTATAAACTGTCCTACCCTAAATGTAAAAGCTTCTTTGCACCCAATCGGACTCTCCCGTCAAAAAAACTCACCGACGGGTTAGCACCATAAAAGAATCCCAAAATAATTCAAGTAAAATCCAGAATATATAAATGTAGTCAGAAGAAACGAAAAGAACAAGACGCAATCCCGCTCGGCAGTCCAGTAGCCGAGCGTAGTCAAATTGCGCTCGATATGGTTAAAGTTCCGTATTTAACAGTTAAAATGTCCCCTCAGCTGCGAGGATCGGGAGCTGATCCTCGTAAAACCGGACGATAAAATCCATTGTTGCGCTCTCCAGCGGAGGCGTAGATGTAAATGTTCCAACAAAAGATAAGAAGAAAAAAAGGATAGTTACTGGCTTTACGGGTTATACACTCAGCTCTGAAGACTCGCTGAGTCGGTCCTCTCGAGCATTCGAAGAAGACAGAGCGCTTAGCTTGTTAGTTTGAAAAAAAAAAATTCAAATTTTTACAGCCGCTGTTAAAATTTGCTTTCCTTAAAAGCAGCCTCGACTTTCTTTTTCCTTTTTCCATTTTTTAAGACAAGAGTAAATGCAAATGAAGTTAGAGGAAAGGGAAGAGAGCGCTTTGCGAGTTTAGTCGTTTCCGCGTACGGTTTTTCGGCAATCCGTGCATGATTGCACAATTGCCGCTCTAAACGCACATGCTGTAAGTAAGAAATGATAGCTCTTTGAGGTATGGAGCTGCTCGAGCGCTCGTTCGCTATCGTAAAAGTGGTAGTAAGTGCGAACGGCGCGCGATATCGGTAGTAATGGGCGCGGAGAGTAAGAGAAGGAGGTAAGAGTTAGAGAGATGATATTTTTCTTATGCAACGGTAATTACCTCGTAACCTGGGAATGCGCTGACGGCAACCACAACGGCGAGGAGAACGATCTGCAAAAGAAAGGGATTGTTTGTGTAATTGCGCTTGTCTGGTCGATTGTCTTTTCAGATGTTACGTTTAATTTTCCAGAGGTTATGCGTCTGATTTATTACCGGAGCTTAATTTTTCGAGCGTTTGTAGTGTTTGGCTACTAAATTGCCTTGCAAGTATCGAGAATTTTTAATTTTATTTTAGTCTCTGAAAAATATACTAATTTTAACAATTTTTCGGGTGGAAATTTTCTGAGTATTTTATCAATATAAAAATGCTTACGCTAAAATTATAATTAAAAATGAGCTTTCGAATATAAAGCTCAGATTTTCAAAAAAAGCTTGTTATTTTGTAAATCTTTTTTTTTCAACATTAGGAAAGTCTTTTATTTGAGATTTTTAAAATTTTACTTGTAAAATAAAACTTCAATTTTTGATATCAATGTAATTTAAAAAAGTACATACAGATTGTATGCGGTTTTTAAAATGTAATTCTGTAGAATCGCACAAACTTTTTATAAACTGTAAGAAATTTGTAAAAGGGAGAAAGCAAACGTATATCTCTAGTTTTAAATTGCAAGCACGCTAACAGAAAAATATTTCGATTATTATTTTCTTCACTTTGTGCTTTTAAAAAGCTTATTAAAAAAACACTTTATAATTTAAATAATATTATTTCAATTTACAAACTTATAACTTCTTTTACAAAAATTTTATCAGTTCTAGAACTAATAGAAAAAAGTACACGGTCCGTATAATAATATTGTAAAATTTAATCTAAGAAAAATGAAAAAGAAAAATAAAAAATTGCACATATAAAATGTTAAAGAAAATTCGTTCCAACTTTGCTCGGCAGCAAAAGCTCTTTGTAAGCTCTAAAAATTCACAGAAAAAAGCACAGAGTCCGTTATTCTGAAAAATCCATATATCACAATCTAAGCACTTAAAAGCTCGCGGTGTCGAATAATTTTGGTGCGTGTAAAAAGTGTGTGTAATTGTCGTGCTAGCGAAAAAGCGACTTACGAGCAGCTTCATCTTGATAGAGTGGGTATGGTAACTGTGAGAGCCGGGTGTGTGTACGTTTATCTTGTGCGATACACCGCAAGAAACTACATGCCTTACGGGGCAGCGGGCCTAGCTTTTATAGAGGGACTGACTCCGGCGTTTTCCCTACCTCGCGGCTCGCAAGACCTAGAAAATCCCGAGGCGGGGGCCCGACCAGCCGCAGCCGGGGGAGATCCCCTTTCACTGCGCCGCACGCTATAGACACCCTCTCGATAAGCTAAGCCGTGCGTTAGAGCTAGAGCGCGTCGGGCCCCCCTAAGAGAAACGAGCCTCCCAGACAGAGACGGCTAATCCTGCAGAGCAAAGGCTTTTACAGATATCCACTGCTATGCTAGCTTGCTGATAGCGGGGGGTAAGGGGACATGGCCATTTGGTAATGCTGATTGATCGAAGCACTGTGATATTATAATTAATAGAGTAATTAAAATTTTTCCGGCCCGAGTGTTGCAATTCAGTCGTTTTATTCGGTAGCGATTGGAAACGCGAGAATTTTTTCTCAGAGAGAGAGCATGGATTCTGGTGGGTATACGCGTACTTATTGGCACTTTTATTAATCGTAATTATTTTCTGTTTAACTGTTTTGCGGTTTAAGAGAGTTTTGTGGAAAAACGAATTCTCGAACGTTGCAACGATGTTTAATGCTACTTTGTTAAAAACTCTTATGGAACGTTTACTCAAACTTTTGACTTTAAATTTTACAAAGACACGGTTAAAAACACGCGTGTTAAGATCTTTTTGTCTGTTAAAAGGCAAAAATGTAGCAATTTACCATATTTTTTATTTGTCAATTACAAAAATCAGTGGCAATTCAACATTTATCTATCAATTGCATGTTAAAAATATCAGACATTTTATTTTAAAAACATTTTGTTTGTCAATATTTCCAACGGTGAATGAATATTTCGTAGACTCTTTATGAGCAAAGTGGCATAGCGGGTTAAGTAGAATACAGTCGGGTATGGTAAGACAACTGCTCAAAGTTTTCATATATCTTACGCTTAAAAATTTCTTTTGCTTTAGCATCAATAATCTTTTCAACAAAAGCTTGCATCTCAAATATTCATAAATCACGCTGTTCACCCTAAAAATAAACCATCTTATTCATGGAAATCCATAGCCAAAACCACCATCCAACGTCCTTCCCATAAAAGCAGAAGCCAGCCTTCAAAGTTCAAAAGACACCCTACAGCATCCACACAGCAAATCCGCGAAGGACGAAGGTTGGCGTGGCTCGGGCACAAGCCGGTCAAGGTACCTCTCGGCCTTTACTTCTAAATCGGCGCTCTTGGTGCGCGCTGTCCATTTAGAGTAAAGCCGGGATTCCGCGACGCTGGCGAGCGCGCGCGCAGGTGTCAAGAGACAGCTCCGCCGCGGGCAGCGGCATTGCGCTAATACAGCTCGATATGTATACGAGGATCGGCTCGTTTGCATCGGGCCGTGGCCGCGCCCGCGATTCATCGTTTATTCTTATCGGTTGCAAGTGTAGTTTAGAAGGGCGATCAGCTTGATTAGGTGGATGTGGGATTGGCTAAGGAGGACGGAGTGGCTCGAAGGACTTTTTGACTTTTAAAGGACTTTTTCGAGTGATTGGAAAGGAGGCTTTTGAGTTTTGCTGGGAGAGGTGGTTTGGATTTCTGATTTCTTGGGTTTGAAGCTGCCTTTGTTGCTGATTGTAATGAAGGCTACTTTTTTCTTCTACTTTTAATCTGGCTCGAAGAGTCGGAGACGTAAACTTTACAAAACAAAGCTAGAAAAAGAACATAAAACAAAAGCAGCTCGCAACAAAGCTTTAAGGAGAAACGCATCTATTTAATATAATGTGCCCTATATGTATTTCAAAAACCGGCAGTAAACCTCAAAGCCGCGCGTTGCGAAAGCAAGCCAAGTTCTCGGAACGATTTGTCCGCCACCCTTCGAAAGCTATAAATGCTATCTCGCTGATTGGAAAATTGAGCTAAGCTCTTTATTTTTTGCTCCCGATCCCGGCCACTCGGTCAAGCCCACTTCGAACACAAAAAAAAAACCACCTCGTCGCTATTTCGAGCTCGGCCTCATCGAAAACGCGACTCTGACGCATTAATAATTTTATAATCGTCGTGAATCAATCGTCGCCGGCGTAACGACAATCTCGAGCAGCTTCATTCTTCGCTGTTTTTTCTATCTCCCCGCTCTCGCTTTTCTCAAAGCGAGTCCTAAGCCGATGATCCTTATAGCCTCGGCACGAACGAGTAAACTCCTTAGCAATGAGAAAAATAATTGCCGAGATGATCCACATCGTCGGCGCTAACGAGTCTGCCCTCATCAAAATGCCGCTCGCGTCTGGATCAATTAACTCTCGGCGAGCTCTTGAACCCAAACTACAGGGACGGCTGCTCTCTCTCTCTCTCGTCGGGCGGCGTCGAAGGATTTTCGCGGGATTTTCGCGCAACTTTCAGTTCAAGGATGCAGCTATCGGCTCTTCCGACGCTGCGCTTATCCAGCTTGCGCAACTGTATATCTGCATGCAATCATCGGCTCGCGGCTAAAGTGCGCGCGAATTTATTGCCGGCCTTCTGAAATCTGTATCCCTTCGCTGTAGGCAAGGAGTGAAAAAAGAGGAAAAAATGGAAACAAGGCGCGCAAAAAGGAACGCGCTCGCTCTTTCTTTTATTTAATGTCTCTATTTGGCCGCTCGAGCGGCGCGCAGTCTACATGCGATTTTTTTGCCGCTGCTTCGTTAGTCATAAGCCCCTAGGAGCTTTCCTGGAAACCGTAAAATCCGAGATGCGAAAGTTTAATGCTCAGAGCGCTGTGTCTATGCGCCTGTAATTGTTATTACGCGCGTCGAGGTTCGCTGGCTTTTCGGCGCGCTCGAGTTAGACAGCGCGGCGCAGCCGAGCAGTAAGCGAGCGATCGGAAGGGTTATATATTGCAGGAATGTAGATTTTGGCGAGTGCTGAGTATATATGTTGGGAAGTGGCTTTTGTTGCTAATGCGTTTGCGCTTGATGGTTTTATGAGGATTATCGGTGTATTAAAACGAGAGCGGGCTTTTGCAATCGGAGAGTTATGACTGCTTTTTCATAGTAGACAATAAAATGTATTTTTCTCGCTTTCGTACTCATCGGAAGAAAAAATGTTCGACCTTTGGGAAAAAAATTACTCTTGACCGTTTTTCCGTTTCTAGTTTTGAATGCAGAATAAGAGTTTTATTGGATTATAAATCTTTGTTTATCGGCACGAGAGGCTTGGGAATTTTAAAGCCAATATATTCGCATTTATAATATTTAAAAATAGATGAGTTGTTACATTATGCTGTGATTTTTCTACTATCACTGTGACAAACAGCGCTTTTCACGGTCTTTCGAACATTAATGTCCACAAGTCTGAATGATCGTGGTTATTACTACTGAAGTTTATATCTGCTTTTCGTTTTACTTCTTATTACGTGTATTCATGCACACATGAGAAAGAGCAAAACTTATAGTCAACATGAGATTGGTATACAATGTTTGCCAAGTAAATCGGCTCACAAATTATAAAACGAAGTAATTAGTTCAAGTAATGATATAAGACAGCACGAAATTGTATTAATTTATTTGTAAAAAAATACTACTAATAAATGTTATATAAAACATATGTTCCAATTCAGGAAACCATAACATCAGTAATCGAAGAGAAAAATTGAGCTTTATGATTAAATCCTTAGGCTTGCATAAAATTTAATTTTCCCGCATCATAAAATTAGTTTATAAAACTCGTCATATCTTGTCTCTTTATACACACGCGTCACATAAAGCGCGCAGCACCAAAGCGCATAACAAGGAAAATACGTGCGATTTTCCCTGGCGATAGGAGAGAAGCAAAAGAGGCGCAGAGAAAAAAATTTCTATGTAGCTCACGAGGCATAGAATTGCTATTCTCCTCGATCTTCTTGCAAACATACTTTGTTGCAGTGTGCGCATTATTGTAGTAACCACTTTATTAGTTAACGTTGTTTAGCTCGAACGTATAAAACTGGCTTTCTTACAAAAGACTTGCCGCAACTGTGAACAATTATAAGGATACTTAAAAAATTTATTATCATTTTGTAATCCAATAGCGAGTTTTGAGAATTGCGAAAAAAATTATTGACACATCTCGGCTTTAAATGCAAAACAAAACTTTTCACTCTCAAACCCCTGCACCCTCGAAGCTAATGTTCCGCTCATCGTCCTCTTATCTAACCAAAGTAGCCCTCCGATCTGGAGAACCGGCAGAAGACAGCTCGGCGAGGCAAAAGCGAAAAAAAAGGAAAAGAAAAGATAGCAATTCAGTTACGGCAGCGCGCGGAAAATCGGCTTGTTGCAACACACGCGCAGCCGGCTCTCTCGAAAGTTTAACGGCGGCCGGGCCATTATCCTCGGGCCGAGCGTTAGCATCAAAGATGCGAGCGCCAGACAAGCCGGCTTTTTCGCGCTCTCACTGCCGAGCTGGCTAAGGCTCTTCCCAGAGGGCTGGCTAGGAGATCGCAATCAGCTGTGCGAGCGACGAATTGGAAAATGAAAAGTGCGAGCGCGGACCTAGGCGAGTGGGATTTCAGTGGAGGGATATTTTTTTCGTAGAGAGGGGAAAGAAGTGATTTTTGCATAATTTTTTTTTTTTAGTTGAGATGTAATTGTATTTTTTTTAGAGAAGTTTTTTGAGAAATGTATGATAATTTTTGTGAGCATGACTTTATTATATGTATTGAGAATATTTTTAAGTTTGGATATATTATGCTCTAACGTTTGGATGTTATGTAATAAGTAAAATGTCCATGCTTTACATACTTCCAGGGGTAAATAAATTAAGAAAATTTAAAAGGACGAAAATTGACAGTTATTTTGAATTTAAATTTAGTAGAGTAAAAAGTACGGTATGTTCACATTTAGCAAAACATGATGAAAAAATTAATTTTTTTAATGGAAAAACATACTATTCAGATATTTTAATGATTTAAAACGCACTACTTTAGAAAAGTAATTAATTAATGATTTTTAAAGGAACAATTCCAACAATTCTAAAACTCGTTTCTCAGAAATATGCACCACCAACGCCAAATCGAGGAAGTACCAGAAAAATCCATAAAAATGCACTTTCATCGAAAAATCTCAACGTCCAGCAGCAGAATTCGTTTTCCGCGAGGCAAGTAAGAGAAAAAAAGGAGAGCACATAGCTATGCAGCCGGCGCAAAGATACCGGCAGAACGAGTATTTTCGTATTCGTTTGATGGCCGCGAGTGAAAAAAAGGCGTATATATGCATACGTTTAATCCTGTTTACGTGTTTTTCCTGCATTTTAGTCGCGTACACGCACTTTTCCTTTTGTTTTTTCTTTTTTTTTTTTATATCTTTTCAGGCTTATTTTCACCGTTCGCGTGTCCTAATCGATAGAAGCGGGCTTCGCGCTCGTAAGTTACGTCACTTATGCAATTTATACTGTAACGAATTACAGAAATTCATATGGCGCGTTTACTTTCTAGGAGAGAGAAAAAGTTAAAGTTTTATGGATAAGTGGTTTTATTAGATATTATGATTTTTTTAAGACGGCCTTGCGGCAGTTGGTTGGTTTTGGTAATGCGATTACGTAATGCGCTTAGCCTTTGATTAGGTGGAAATCATTAGATCCTTTTATTGTTTAAGAAGCTTTTTTCTGAGCATTGTGTTTGAAATTATATGACGTAGCTACAGTCACTGGACTTTGCCTGAATATGCATATGGAAGAGGATAATAATATGTAATTTTGATTCTTCAGTTATAGCCAGGCATAATTATATAGATATCCTTTTTTCCTGATATCTCTAAAATATAATAATTATAATAGTTGGCGCATGCCTACGATTATTAAAAAATAAAAAAATAACTTTAAGAAAAACCGTTAACGCTGAAAATTCAAAAGAAAATTTTATGCTCAGTCCGTAGGAATTCGCCAGATTTCCTTTTTTAAATCTAAACTGTATAACCCCATTAAATATATTCTGCAAAATTAAGAAAATAATTACCGCGATTGTTTTTTCCATTACATCTCATCACACATAATGCGAAATTAGTTACAGTTTATTACTATAATACTAAGATCGCAAACCCTGAATGCAAAAGTTTAAATGAAGTAAAGGGTTTAGTATGCATATTTCAGAAATCATAAGGCGAACTATATGGATTTTATGCTGCAGCTTCTCGAGAAGCTAATTGATTCATAACCGCACATCGGAATTCTCAGTTTCTTTCGCCTAAATCAGCATTCCTATACACTTGTAACAACGCTTTTAATTGCTCTTCCAATTCTCCAGCTACTTTTACCCCACAGCCAAAATAAAAGCCCGCGCATTCCTCCGCGAGCAAACCTTAAACATTCGTATGTATACATACACAGAAATCCCACCGTTATAACAAAGCGAAATTTTTTTCTCTCTCCAGCATATCAATTATTTCGCACCTCAAAATCGGCATGCCTAATAAACCGCTCGCAGTAGCTGGAAAATCCTCAAACCGGCGATTTGCCGAGAGAAAGAGAAAAAAGCAGCGCACGTGCGTATATATATACACGAAATTCTCGGGCAATCTTTTCGGCTTTCCGCCGCAGCGGAATCGCAAATATAATTGCGCTCGTATTATATTATTGCGTCGCTCTCGTAACAATGAGCCCCGGCCGTATATATACATCTGCTGCGCGAGTCGAAAGTAGGCCGATCGCTCGGGGCGGCTTCGGAAAAACGCGATTATTGCGCTCTCCGCGCGATCGTTTATGTCGCCGCTCCAGCTGTATCAACTGCCCACAAGAAAAGGACCTTATCTTCGGCGGAGGATGATACGACTAAACATGCATTGGATTTGGTTTGGAAGGATATGATAATGTGGCTGTGGGCGGTGATAGAGAGACAACAATAAGACAGGAGAATTGGAGTTTTAAATTTGCAGGACAATAGTGGAATGAGACACAAGTGGTACACGAACGGTTTTTTGCGGGGGACATGTCGCGCGGTTTCGTCGAGTGCTCGAATTGCGGGTAAATTTTCTATCATTATGGCAGATATTTGTGTATTAACTACCAATGGAACTTCAGAGATGTAATTGACGTTTCTAGGCCCATTCATCGTAGGCAATTATTCAAACCTGCCATTTTCCTTGAAAAATTTGAAAAAAATAAGTGCGTTTGAAAACATTGTTAGAGAAACTTAATCCTGCAATAAATAATACCACATTGAAAATGCTAATACGATAAGATTCTCCTTCCAATTATAAATTACGACTTCCACTTTAGTCAAAATGTCACCTGCTATCTTTAATTCATGCAAAAACTGAAGAAAAAAAACGCGAAAATAAGCGCGCTAATTTTTAAAGACACTTATTAAGCGATCGCAAAACTGTCGCAACGAGCCACCGGTCTCCCTCGCGTTTAGCAACTGCGAAACATTAAAATTCAAGATAAACAGGAAAACCAGTTTTCCGCTCGAAAAGAAATGAGCTCGCTCAAAATTTTCTAACGCGCTCACTCCCAATTCGATATCTAAATCACATTAAAAATAAACACACACCTCCCGAAGATTTCCTAACGTCGTGTAAATCAAATCCGCGCATACCGGTCATACGGCGCAAAGCTCGCATTTTTCCCCGTCGATTTTAATTTCGAGCGCGGCCGAGCATAAAGTTTTTCAGCATTAGTTAGAGGCTCGTTAATTATTGCTTTTCTCGGCCGGCGCGCGAAGCACGGGCCGTTTTATGGATCGGCCCCCGCGCCCTTTCGGCGTTATACGATTTTTTTTTTTACTTGGCTGCGCACACTTTCGGTGTTGGTGCTCTGTTTTTTTTCAGTCGTGATTCATTGTTTCTTTTTTGCGCAACAACGTTTGTTTGAGCAAAAGTGATTTTTTGCCGCGGCGGTCGGTCTAATGGGTTGGCGTAAAAAAAAACGGAAAGTGCGTCGTGCTTCTGGACAGTGAACTGCGCGTATGCAAATGAAGTTAGTAAAAAGATTATAAAATACAGATTTTTTTCTGGTAATATTTGTTTAAACATTTCGTGCGAATTTTTTTTCTCTTCATAAAAGAGCACTGTTTTGTACGTTTTAAAATGGAGATAAAAAATTGCGTATTGCGAAAAGTAAATTGAATAAACAAAGCGGATTCTTAATTACGAATGACTGGGAGAGATAAAAGCACAACAAAAGGAGAAATGAAGATTTCAAGAAAATTGATTATTCGAGAGAAAAGAATAACTATCTTAAAAAAATAATCAAATACACGCAAGAAATTAAAATGAAAGGACAGCCTATTACAGTGCATAAAACTCACGAATGCGCGCTCAAGTTGAGCGGAGATACGCTAAGATAAGAGCTAAACGTGAATAACGCATCCTCGTATTATTTCACGCCTAACGAGCATGTGAAAAAAATAACTATAATATATATTAAATTACCATTCTATGCGTTTTTGCGGCTCGCCGCGCGTTCCCACAATAATTCATAAAACGAACGCAACAATGTGCGCCTGTACGATAAACCCCAGAAAAAAAAGATTTCGCCTTTACGATGACATTTTTACTCCTCGTTAAATCATCCGCGCAGCGAAAGTTGAGAAATGCGCGACGATCCGCTGGAATGCCGAAAAGATAGAGTCATTTAATCGATCATACATACACACACAGGCGAGTTTGCAGAATTACAGAAGCGCGTGTGATTGACGGGGCGCATAAAGCAGAGCTGATATAATGGACGCTTTTTCCTTTCCCGGCTGCAGCAGCGACTCTATATGATGGAATTGTAGATTTTACGCTCGAGTCGTTAGAAAAAAAAGGAGTAGGTTCGTTTCGGCCGTTATAGATATATAGAGGAACACTTTGCGCAAAACGATGTTTAATGAACGTATAAATCAGCAGCGCGAATAGCAAGACCGTCTGGAATATAGAGCGAGTGATTCATGCTTTGTATGTTTTACATGGATTTTAAGAGGTTATTTAATGTCCCGAGCGCGGTTTACGCCGCGCGGAGTATGACTCGCACAGTGGGGCAATCCGCGGCCCGCAAGCTGTGTGTGTCTGCAGTTTTGTAAGTACGTTAAAATAAAGAGAAATGAGGTAATGAAGTCGGCTTTTCGATTATGCATTAAATCTACCGGCTAAGGATAAACTCGACAATTTCAGGCATTATTTATACCGAAATATCTCTGCATACATTTGCCACTGCGGATAGCGACTTGATTACCCTTTTGGTCTTACGAAAACTAACGATTTCGGAAGCAAATGATTTATTACAAGAGCATAATGAAGCTGTAAACAAATTAGCCTTGTGACGAGTGAGAGCTTGGATAGGTAGATTCAAGGATGCAACCCTGCGACGATCTAAGCGACTTCCCGATTCGGGTTGGTCTGGCCGAGTACATATGGCTATGTGTCCACGCCTCGCGCTGGCATCTAACGCCGCGCTCTAGATTAAGCCAAGAATGGCAAGAGCCTCACCAGCGACTTTGCCCTCTTTTTTACAGAGCTAGGTGTAAGTACTTGATCTTTTCGTCACTGTGAGCGCACTTTGCCTGACAGCTGATTTTATATAGATTATTGGATTACGCTAAGTATGAACTTTTCAGTGAGCAGTAATTATGGAATGTCCAACTGGCTGGTCTTTTGAATATAATGCTTAGTCATATATCTGTAATTAAGCACTGGGATAATTTCAACATTTAAATTGTATGCTTTTCTTAAGCGCAAATTATTCCAAGTTCTTTCATATTTCAGCGGTAAAAAATTGTTCACGTAACTTACTGCGGCGCGCTGCTCGCTTAGACATAATATTTTGTAACTTACTTTGTTGAACTATAAATATGTAATTGTTGTTCGGCTTTTTCTTTTGCATTTAGTACTATTGTATAACCGTAATTCAAATAAATTCCTCGGCTGTAGTTTCGGAATTTATACGCTCTGACCTAAATACGCCGTTATAAAAAAGCCGCGGATACGCAAAATAAACAAAAATATATTTCCCTCGACGTTTCATTAACATCATCGAACGTAACTAAATAAATAGATAGCAGAGAACGCCGCGATATCAAGACGGCGACAGATGAAAAAATTTGAAAACTCCCGCGCCGAGAGCTCGGCAATTATTCATTACCAGATTCAACTTTTCTCCATTACCTAATACTGCAGGTAATGCGATTCGCGAATCCAGAGCGCTGGCACATACGCATGTATCTATATAAAATCTGCATTTTACGTAGACGCGGTGCCGTTGCGTTGAAAATCCTGTTTTACACCACTCGCCGTGCTACCTAGCACTTTGCGCGGCTAATGGCAGCGCGCCGCCTCTATTACTTTGAATAATTGCTATAAATTACGATATAGTTTATCGTAATCCTGTACACATATATTAATGCGGTAACGCGCGTGTCCGAGCTCTGTGTACACGCATGACTCGTGAGCCCGGCTATTCCACGGCTGATGAGGAAGTGCTTTTGCTTTAAATCGGAAATTTTTCTTATCTTAATATACATAGTGCTTGTATGCTAATTAGGGCAGAAATTTTAGCAGGGAAAGTCGGCTATCGCGACTTTTGCCGCTATGCTGAAATTGATCTAATAATTATTCAAAAAATAACTTTTCCTTATCCTGCTGTACAACGTAATATTCATTATGTTAACGATCTTTTTTAAAAATACATTCCAATGAACTGTGATAAATGTGCGCATCTCCAGAAATCGCGCGCGGCAATCTAAAGGTACAATCGTCCCTCTTCATTTACCTTATTGCAAAAATCCGGAATTCTCATTCAATTTAATTGTACCGCGTGGCGTAATTTTTTTCCTCCTCGGCGGGGCGATGTTTGAATTTAATGTGCCGCGAAAAGGAAAACGCGCAACTGCGCTCGCTCAGTGCGTTTGTAAGACTAAAGCGAGCGCTGTGTGTGTGCATCATTAGGCCACTTTCGATTTTAAGCTGATATAGGGTAAAGAAAGTCTTAATGAGTGCACGCGCGCGAGGAAAACTTCATTGCCTCCGTGAGCCGAGCTTGCGTAATCGCGCTAATATGCATTCAATATAATTTGGTGCTCGGAGGGGAAAAAAATCGCTCCGAGATTCGGAAGTGCGTTTATGGGTAGAGGAGCGTTACATGGGCTATTGGAAATTGAAGTTGGGAAAATTGAGCGGGCAAGATTTATAGTGACGGTGAATGTTTATTATTCATTTATTTTCTGCAAATTGGGTGTATGCAGGTGGAATTGAATTTTATTTTTCAGCCGAATGATTTATTCCATGACCGCAATTTAAATCAAGCTGGAAAATAATAATTTTGATTAGAATGATGGGAAACTGAAAGTTGCCGGTATCCCGAACGATTTTAATTCGGACTTTAATAATATAGTCACGCACGCCTCTGCCTATCATACGTACAAATACTTCCGCGAAAAAAATTACTCTACACCCTTACAATAAAAGTGCATAACAGCGAAAAACTACATTGCGGTTGCACAATTCCACGCTACGCTTGCGCTCCAAACTTTCTTGCGCTTTCTGACCTACATCAACCATCGAACAAAAGCGCCGCTTTAAAAAAATAAAGATTTACAGAAGTCAAACGATCCTCTGTAAACAGCCGTAACATTACCGTACATCCCAGAACCCCGCAACAAAGTACACATCCATGCGCGATCGTTACAGCAACGATCCCCAATCAGCCCGCAAATCGGCGTCAAATTAATCACGGCGCGCGCATCGAGGAAGCGCAGGAAACGAAATTACAATTCAATCTCGGCGTGTTCTTCTCCCTCTCCGTCTCTCCACCGTCCGAGCTTCCGCGTCTCTTCCATGCTCAGATCTCGCGTCACCCCTTATGTAAAGCACGCGTTATCCACTTTCTCTCCTCAAGCGCGCGCGCGCGCGCAGCGAAAATTACACTATCGCGCATTTGCATAGTTCGCGAGATTGATTTTTACGGCCGAAATAATAATTGAAAATTACCGAATGCACAGGCGTAACGGGTTACGTCTATGTATATACGCGCGTGTCGCTCTTTGACGATCGATCGCTATATGGAGTTTTATGGTGGAGTTCGGGATTTTTTATTTTTTTATTCCGAGGAGGTGCAGCCATTTTTATGATGCATTGCGCGGAGAGCGGAGTGCATTAAAGGGGATTTTTTTTAAGGATGGGAGTAGGAGGTTTAGCGGGTTTATGGGGCGTAATCGGTTATTAAACGATCGTTTATTGGGCTTGTAATTATTCGCGAATTTACGGAGCCGAGAGCTCGTGCTTTATGGGTCTGATAATGTGGCTTAAGTGGCCTAAATTGCTTATAAAATTGGGATTCTTTTAGAACGAGGACTTAATTTTATATTATTATGGCGATTATTATATGCTTGTTTTGGTTATTAGTTATTTACAAATTAATAAGAACAAAATTTTAAATTCAAAGTTATTTTGAGACCGAAATGAAGATGCCGAAATTTTGGTATAAATTAATAATTTGCGCATTAAATGGTTGTAATTTATTCGGAAACAGCTATACAGGTGCTTTTGCAGTTATTTTGTATACAATTTGCCGATAAAATGTATTAATTTTTATAACAATTTAATCAAAAAAAAAAAAAAAAAAATTGAAAATATTACGATAATGAGATTTTACAAATAAGTTGTTTATTGTAATGTAAATTGAGCCTTATAAATAAACTAGTTTCCTTACGCTAATTTTCTTATATTAAAGGCCAGTAGTTTAGTGGGACCTATTAGCATTTCCAGAATTTGCAGTATTTTTATTATTAACGTTCTCTTAGGAAACTTGTCACGGTAATTAGATTTAGGTTGTACAAACTACAACCATTCATACAAATTTATACTTAATTATATATCCTATACTTTATTAAATACGTTTCGCAAAAGGATTTAGTCCACTTACATTCACATATTTTAGTTATTAGTCTTTAAACTTTATTATCTAATTCCATAGTCAAAGACACAAATAATAAAATTATTATATTTTAAGTCACTTATTGGACTTCAACATTTTTTTCTGTAATAATTTATTTATTTTAATATACTTTGTAGTATTATTAGTTTAAACATTGAATTCAAATTGTTAAATATATGAAATCCGTAAATTTTAGTAAGGCAAGGTTATCTTCATATTCCACTCACTTATGTTCTATACAACAAACTTCTTGCTTCAATAACTATCTTTGAGATTTTGTTACGAAAACATTAGAAAATAAGTTTGATTAAAATAATAAGCAAATAATTTTAATAGATTTGCTAAAGTTTATGAGATTTAACCAACTTAATCATTAGCAAGACGTTTTATGTCATAAACTAAAATTATATATTTCGTTGACAAATGAACAAAATAACGATTGTGAAGATCAATATATCCACTAGGTCACCTATTTTTAATCGTCACATATTACCTATCTAACTGTGCTATCACAGAAATACTTAAACAAATATAAGCAAGTAAATTATGGTTTTAACATTTATGTAAATTTTCAATTTTACTCTCAATTCTGCAATATTACAAACGCAGCGTTTGCACAGCGTGCGTTTGAAAAATTGTAGACTCATGTTCAGATGGTAAGCGAGATATGACTGCGTACGAGTAAAGCGCATCATCCACGCCTCATAACACAGCCTAGAAAGTTCATTAAATAATAAACATAATCGTCCGAGCATCGCGATGACCCACTAGTTATTTCCTCGCTTATCAGCTGTTCCTCACACCTGTACGCAACTGCTATTGTTCTCGATTTACGTAATAACGTCTTTTTTCAAATCGTTCGGACATCATATTACACTTTTCCTCGCTTACTACCTATTTGTTGATCCTTTATATTTCATTAATTTTCCTATAAACTATCGTTTTTATTATCTAATTAAATCCACACCTGCGAGCCTCAGCAAACAGTTCTACATTACCGATGAACCACACATACCGATCCATGCATCCGCGCGTCAATCAAGCTCTCAAATTAATTAACTTTTATCACCCTCATCTAAAAAGCTCGGCACGATAACTCCCAACTGGATATAAATCCCCAGAAGAATCTTAATTCGAGAGCGAGTCGCTAGCGATTCTCGCGGCGAAGATCGAGAGAGAATCCGCTCGTTTGTAATTGGAGAGGAGCAATTAAAGAGCGCGAAAGCAGATCGGGCGCAAGGAGAGCGATAAAAAGCCACGCCAGTGGCGCACGCGCGGAGGAAGGAAGGAATCTCGTTATCGAAGCAACTGGAGCTCGACCCTCGCCGCTCTCTAGCTGCAGTCTAGGTATATAAAAGCCAGCGCGGAGCCGGCTCGGCTCGTTAGAATCGGCCGAAGCGCCGCGGGCGACACTCGAGGAGAGAGAGAGAGAGAGGAAGAGAGGGAGGGTGTAGGATAGGTAGAGACTTAAGTGGAATTTAGTACGAGTTTTAATGTTTATTCGGTGTGGTTGAGACGACCGATTTTCCGCTGCTCGATTTGCCGATTCTCGTGGTTGGATGGTTTTGTTTAGGCGCGTAGGTTCGTTTGAATTTTTGGCGCGAAGGTAGCTGAGTGGAAATTTAATTAGTTATAGGGCTGATCTTTAATAGTTCGTTAGGTTCTTAGTACGACTATAGTTAGAGCTGACTACTACTAGTATAGAATTGCATCCTAATTAGGATCTTCGTTAGGTCTGTTTATTCAAATTTTGTTAGGATCGTATTAGGATTTTGCTAGGATTTAACTATTCCCAATTAATTAATAATTAGGATACCTAGTTAAAGCTTCTTTAGTGTTCTATTCCGGTGTATATAGGCAATGGTATTAGTGACGTTTAATAATTTCACGCATTTTATTTCAGAAAATTCTCTTTGTTAGATATCTTTTAAATTCTTAAATTTTCTGGAAGAATCTTTTTTTTAAGAATTATTACCATTTTTAAAAATTAAGGTAGTTACATTTGCATTAATAAAGAAAAATTATTTCGCAATATTAACTATAAACATACTCAATTTTTTTCTTATATCAACCAACCACTCTTACATTTTCTAGGGAAAGGTGGTAAATTTAATACATCATTATCCTTTGAGTAAATCAATAATTCACATATCTGACTAACGTAATTCCCACTTCACCACAAATTACAGTTCATCACCCCGCTAAATTAAACAAACACGAACCCAGAATTTCCTCTCATTGAAAGCCAGCCTATAATCAATCGCGCCGGCCTAATAAACCTCTCGGAAAATCAGATTTTCCCGGGGAAATTGAGTTTGCCAACTTCGCGCGGCAGCCGCAGAAATTGCTATTTACGCGGGCCGCGCTGCAGCAGCGCCACAATCAATTAGGCAGGTATATCAACGAGCTGAATAAGGCGCGACGCGCAATCATCACTCTCGTTTCCCTATTATAGGTCGCGCAGCGCGTCTATAGCTCGAACCGCGCGCGGTATATACGTAAGTACTTATTTACCGATGGAGCGACAGAGAGATAAATCGTTGCTTTGATCCCAGCTGGATATGCTTCGTTGTGGATTGATTTTTTGAATGGTTGATTAAGAATTTTGGATTTTCGTGTTTTAAGGAAGAATTGAGTTGTGTAAATTAGTGTTAATGTTTGACAAGAGTAATGTTTACAGCTGTTTACGGAATACATTTAAGACTGTTGATTTAGTATTGAGAGAAGGTGTATTCATTGTCCCCTTAGGCTAATTTCATAATTTAATTGATAGCGTTTAATTAATAAAACGCGTGTTTCGTACTTATCTCATGAATAATTAAAATCGACGAAACTCCGTGGTGACATAGACGATTTTCGTAAATCCCTACTCTGCTCTCGATACCTTAATTTCCTCAATTATTTAAATAAATAATTTATAAATAAAATATTTTCCTCATTTGCAAATCACGCTATCCGTTAGATAACATTACCCGTCGCTGACAAAGCGCTTGAAAAAATTATACATTCGCCACCGTAGATATATCTCATTCTATTACGTGGGCCGATTCAGCAGCCGCGTGAAATCTAAGTTATCCGATAACTGTTGCATCGCCTCCGGCACGATCGGCGATCGATATTCTTCTCTCTCTCCCTTCAGCTTCGTCATGGAGTATCGTAAAACCGTAACGCCGATCTAGTACAAAAGATCTTTAAAAACGCCTTATCTTTGGCTTTATCGAAGTAACTTAATTTATAACTTAAAATTTCACAGCTCCATCTGGATGATAAATTGTTGCTACGAAAATATAACGTTCGACAATTCGAACATCAGCGAACGAAAAAAGAAATTTCATTTCGCTTTCTGCTGTATCAATAGCCATCGAGGCAGCCGTAACCGGCCGTCTGGGAAAAGCGAGCACTATAAAATTTGCATCTCGGCGCTGCTCCCGGAAGAAAGAGTCACACTGCTCAGCGAGAAAATAAAAGAGTATATACTCTGCGCGCCGGCTCGTAAAATCGCGAAATTGGCATTCTTCTGGGAGAGGCCGGCCGATTTCCCATCGTGCTCGCGCTCTGATCGTTAAGCGGGGGTCACTCGTTTGATTCTTGATGCTGAGCTTGGTAATTTTGATTCTGCTGCATTTTTTTTATTATTTGCTGGTTGAAGTTGATTTATTGATGAGGCGATGAAGAGCTGATGCACGAGTTGGTTGAGAGCTTCTGAAATTATGGAGGTGGGTTTATTGGTGATTAGAGATGAGAATTATTTTTAATGGTTATTTCTTTTTAATGCTTGCGTGCTACTGAATAAAGTTAATGTAGGTAATTTTGTTTGATATACAGAATGGTAATATTCTTAAGATAATATTAATTTTTTATGGTTTCATAGAATCTGTAATTTTTCATTTTCATTTTTCAATTTTAAATATGAAGTTCCCTTTTTTTATTAGACAATAATATTTCGAAAAAATTGTGTTTTAAATATTTATGTTTTAACTGTAATAATCGCGTGGTAAAAAGTTTACGCAACGTTATAATTTTTAGATTTTATATATACGGGCAATCTCACATCAGCTTTAACAGCTTTTTGGCTATACCTATTGTATATTTTGATAATGTAACTGGCATGTACTTATCACAAAAAAAGAGCTATATTTGACCATGCTTCCCTTGCTTACAAATATAAAGATCCATTCAAGTATACAAAAAGTATGGTGGATACCAGTAGCGAGTGGCTTTAGCCCTTTGTGGATGCAGTACTCGGTCAGTAAAGTGTACCCTTGGTACACATGTACTATAACAATTTACTGGCCTGGTTTTTATTATTTATTTTATATATTCATTTGAAAATGAGTTTACGTCAAGTTTAATAAGTGTAGTCAAACTACCAATTTTCAGTAAAAAGCAATGATTCGATTTAGTTCAACTAAATGAAATATGGACAAATTTGTTCAAGAAAAAATCATGAGCTTATATAATCAAGCCAGATATATTTCAGCTAAAACTTGAAACGCACACACCTCCTGCTGTAAAAAATTAAAAATCCAAGAGACTATATACCGCACGTCCCTATCAGCAGAGCAAGCCGCAGCGTTATGTTCGGCAACAGGTTTGCTCTTACTTATTAGCACGAACTTATAAAATATATCCGGCCGGCGAAAAAGTGTCACCCGAGCCAGGCCTCCTATCGCCCATATCCAGCGAGCTCGAGCCATTAATAAACGAACTTTGTGTGTATATATACAGGCGGCAAGGAGAAAAAAGGCGTATTTTTTCCATTTCGCAACGCGCGAAGCGGATCATTACCGGCGATTTTTCTCCATCTCGCTCGTGCAATTATTTTTAGAAAGGAACCGGCAGCGCTCCGGTATATCTGCATTACCGACGCTAATGACATTCGGCCTATGGCAGTTTACGCCGAAATTGTAATTGCGATCGCGCCGATCACAAATCGGCGCGCTCACCTTTGCTCGCGGGAATTAGTACGATTCTTTTTCTCGCTCGCTCTTTCCTCGGCTCGAGATCGGCTAGCTTTGTTTTGTAATTGAAGCGTTTATATCTCCGGCTAATGGCCCAGCAGCGTATATATACGCACGCCGTTTTTTCGGTGTAACGGCCGTGAAACGTGAATTTGCCGAATTGCTCCGGTTTTTTTTTTTGTTCGATATTTATTATGCTATTTGTTAATTGGGGTCGCTGCGGTGGAGGTAGGCGTAAAGGGGACTTTGGTATAATGATCATTGGATGTTTTTCTTTTAGGCATTTTTTAATGCGTCAAAGAGAATAGATCGATTTTTTTTATATCTTAATATATGATAAAAGAGAAAAATTGTACCATTTATTTTTTAAACTTAAATTGAGGATAATGTATAATTTTTTTCATATTTTTAATGGGAAAAGTAATGAAGGAAAAGAAAAATTATAAACGCAGATTAGAATAAGGAAGAAAAAAATTAACGCGAATTAAAGATGTAATGAATAAGGTTTAAACACCAGCTACTTAAGATGTTACATATGAATCTGTTACTGTAGAACAGCGCTTTAGCAGTAAAAGCGTTTAATTACAAGCGAGATCACAAGCGTTTAAATTTCTCAAGAGTTGTAAAATAATAAAATTTGAATTTAAAATTAAAACCTATTGTCTTCCTAAGCTGACGCATAATTTTTGTAAAAATCATAAAACTCGGACTATTAAGGATTGCGTCAGGCGTGCAAATCCTGCGAGAGATAACAGAATCGTAATAATAATCTGCGTCACGCTTCGATCCATCCTGACTTGAGCAGAACTTTGCGAAATTTTCATTTCTCGCTTGCCGAGCGTTAAATTATCGTCTTATAATTTAATTTATAAATGTTAATTCTATTCATTTTTACAAAACTACGCGCTTATTGTGTAAGCTAGATTATTATCGTTTCATTATTGTAAACGTTTTATTTTAAATTTTAAGTGATTTTTTACGGTAGTTTTTGTTATAAATTTTTACATTGTAACCGCTGAAAGAGTGAAGAAGTTACGTGAATGAAAACGCTGCTGCTCAATTGGAGTAGAAGTTTCGTATTAGAAATCTGAATAACGATTTTCTTTTAAGCAATATATTCTTCAATATTTATGTGTATTAAAAAAATTGTCCTTCTCTTTTAAATGTATATAATTATAAACTTTAATAACGTTACAACTTTTTTAGGCGCTAATGTCAATAATTGTACAAAACAATAATTTTATAAAAATATTCATTTAAAAATAATGCGAATCTTATCGGTAACTGATGACAATAATTTGTAATCAATCATGAACTAATTGGTAAGTTGATAGTGCAGTTTGAACAATATAAAAATAAAGATAAAAACATTATTATTTATAAATCTTATCGCTTCATACAGACTTTGGCAAATCTAAAAAAATGCTTCCGTATTTCTCTTGAAAATATTTGATTTTTCAAACGCAAACCTCAACTGTCAAAATACTCCAATAGGCGTCAAAGAAAAAATTACTCCAAAATGATAACACCCCAAGTACTTACAATACATACGATTAGTCTCGCGAATTCAAAAAGCTTTACCCATCGAGTAGCGCAGACTCGCGCAAAGCCGGCAACATTTGCGCAGGCGCGCCTCTAAAGAAAAACAACAGCATCAGAGAGCGCAAAAGCCAAAGCATACAGCTCAGGGGCAAAATGGCCAACGACGTAACGTCATAAACAAATTCGCGCATCGGCGAGTGTACAAACAAGGCAGTAACCGACAAAATCCACCGGACGACAGTCGTTCCATTTATTTTATTTTCTTTTTTTTTTCGTCGACGCGCGGCCAAATCCGCCAGAGGTCAGCCATAGGTAACGCGAAATCCCGAGGAGGTATGCTGTCCGTGGAGAACAACGGAGCCCTCCAAGACGAGGTGAGTCAGTCAGAGAGAGATAGACACGCGTGAAGTTAGGTTAGGCCGCACTACTCGCTAGCCGCCCGCGCGAGCAGCTCGCAAGCACTGTCAGACTCAGACCTGCGCCTTTTCCTCGCGCCCAGCGATTTTATCGCACTTGAGACAAAGGCCCTGCATGGACGACGAGACTTTTCCCAGCATCAGAATGAAACTGAGATTTTGGGGCTTTCCGAAGGTAAGAAGGTTCACAAGAGCGAGGGATCTGCCTTTTGTGGATGTCGGGACGTTTGCTTTGGGTTCGTGGAGTTTCATGTCGGAGTTTCGGGGAATGGTCATTTTTTTTGGCGAATTTTCGCATTTTTAGTTGCCGGAGGATTTTTTGCAGAATTCATTGGCTCGGATTGTCAACTCTGAAATAGATATAAGTAGACTTGTTATTGAACGTAAATTTTTAAATTGTATGTTCAAAATCTTATTTGCAGATATTTTTATTGTAGAAATTTAAATCACCTTTACATATTACATAACAACTTTATCCAATCAAATAAAATAAATTGCATGAACTACAATGTATATATTTTACAGGAAAATGGAGGTGGTAATGATGGCTCTGATGGTTATCCAAGAATCTCTTCATCTTTAGAAACTCCTAAAGAGTGGACGTATACAATGAGAAGGAGTATGCAGGTACAACTAGAGCTGAATTGTTTACCTTATAATAATGTATTGTATTTAATTCAAAACATTTTTCTATGATGCATAGGAAGTTGTTAAAGGATTATACTTAGGACCATACAGCGCTGCTAGCAAAACAAAGTTACAATCTCTGTTGGACTGTGGCATTACTCACATTGTCTGTGTTCGACAAAATATAGAAGCTCATTTCATAAGACCAAATTTCCCTGATAAATTTAAGTATGTAATTGATGAGTAAATATATTGCACAGAAATTTCTATATTTCAATAATTTAATGTATTTCATTTAACATAGATATTTAGTTTTGGATATTGCTGATACTGCTACAGAAAATATTATACAGCACTTCAAAAAGGTGAAAGTATTTATAGATGAGGGTTTGTGTTCTGGAGGCAGAGTTTTAGTTCATGGTAATGCAGGAATCTCTAGATCTGCAGCTTTAGTACTTGCTTATTTAATGGAGACCTATGGTTTGACTCAACAGTTAGTATTATTTTAAAAAAAAATTATTATTATACTTTATTAAAACTAACAATAAATAATTTACTAAGAATTCTAAGTAATTTCATTATTTTGGTATTTTACAGGAAAGCCTATTCAATTGTGCAACAGAGAAGGTTTTGCATAAATCCAAATGATGGATTCATGGCACAACTACGAGAATATGAACCTATCTACCAGGCACAGAAATCTTTGAGAAATGGACAACAAACTTCAATGAATCAAAGAAGTAAGCGAACTCTCCATATGACGGATAATGAACATATCGATGATAGACAAGATGCGATGGATAGTTGATAATACCACTAAAGTGCCAAAGTTACCAAGAGACTTACCTTTAAAAATTTAGACTTGAATTCATTCAAGTTATAGCGTTTTTAATTAAACGCCGACTATTGATAATGCGTTTTGTACAGTTTTAATAGAAAGAATAGTAATGATTTTTTGTTTTCAGTATGCTAATAATTTTTATAATCTTAGAATGTATTAGAAGTTGTTTTTAAGAGAAAAATCAAATCGGTTGATCCTTAAAAAGCAACGCATTTCTCGCTATAGTAAAATTAGTATTTATTAAAAGCTGACGTTGATATAGAAAATGCAAGCGCGACAGTTCAGCTAAAGTAATTAACGGATTTGAAATTTCTATTAAGAACCTAGCATACAAAAACTAATACTTTTTTCATTGCATTGATTGTGCAAAAATAATTTTCAGTATTTGAAATATAAGTTTAAACTGTTGAAGACTTTACAAACTTAAATTAGATAAAAAATACAAAAAGAAGTGCTTTGACAAGAATAAGTGTCTTCAAATGTGAAAATTTTTCTAATAATTTTATTTTATATAATGTATAGTGTTAATTTGAAAGTTATAAAAACTAACTTCGAGAGTTTTTTGAAAAAATCGTATTATCTTAAGTTACCACTCTTAAGAATTTAAATTATTAAATATTAGACATTATTTCGTAAATGATTTGCATTGTAAAATCATTAAGTTTTGTGATAAAAAGAATACTAATTTGCTTACAAAGTCTCATAAGAATGATAATACTTTTTCATTAGATACTTTTATAATGATATTAATTAAGATTTACATCATATTTTTAGTGATTGTTACTTCACACTTGTAAAAAAATACAAACCGTATTTTGCAATTTTCAGAATTATTTTTGATACCCTTGTCAATCAAAGTTATCATTACAATTCAAAATAGCGACCATTTTCATTTCTTATATCTGTAGTTGAATTTTTCCTTAATCTCATAATTACTTTATAGAAACAGGGAATTCGACGCAAACGATGTTGTCTCCGTCTTCGTCTTTAAGTTCCCATCTTACTTTTACAGAAACCTGTAAGAGAAAAATCGTTAACTCGACATATTACTAGGCGGTTTACTCCTTTAGTTTTATTGATTTTTTCTAATCTCGAAAAAATCATATAAAGACTAAATCAAAAATTATTACTCTGCAAGCGTCTCGACCGAATGTACCGATTAATAGAAAAAAATATAATCACCGAAGGATACTTAGGAAGAATTGGAAAAGTCGCATGATAGCTGTTTCCAACGTTCGCTTCGGCTGGACATTTGACACCCGAATTTTCGTCTAAGCAGACGTCGGCATTGGGTATCGGGAAACCTACTTCCATTTCACCCAAGATTCCATGAACCACCGCCTTCACGCTGTTCACCGTTTTACCTAAAAGAATTTTATTATCTGTGTTTAGTATGCGTAAAAATTTAGTATTTTCCTTTACTTACTTGGCGTAAAGTGCAATCCGATGCTCGCCTCGGTGCCTTTTTTTAAAATACACGGAGCATCTGTTAAATCGCAGTTCGAAATTTCAAGTTTGTCAAACGATCCAGCAGTAGAACCTAAAAGACAACAAAAAATTACTATAGCGATAAGGATATTAAAATATAATAATCTCAAAAGATGGTCTTGGTAGTATCATTAGAATACTTTAAAACTCGTACTTAAAATTTGTGACGTATAAAATTGGTAAGTATTTTACGATATTAAGAGTTAGTAACTATATATAGTTCCGAAAGCGCTCTATATCCTAAATAAACATAAAAAACTAATGCCTCTTAAATTTGTGAGCTTGATTAAAAAAAAATAGAAGAAAACAATAAATTGATTATCCGATGTAGCATGAAGTTAACATCCATTGTATGAAACAGTGTTTGATTACTTATGCAACTAGTAAGGCTCTTACGTGATCTCGACTTATTTTGAAAAATTTTAATAAGTGATATTTATTTGAGAATTCCGTGAACGATCATAAGTCCAAAGTATTTCTAACTATTCTCAAGTATAGTAATGGTATATAATTTTTTTATTAAATTTCTGCAGATATTGATATATAGATATTTCTGTTCAATTATAGTTAAATCTTAACTATAATTTATTTCTTAGCACAGTTTTTCATTCATATAACAATAGACTTTTATAATTTATGTTATATGTAGATAATGATATAGAATGAAAGAATTTTCAAAGATTTTCTAATTGTAAAATTTTTAACTACTACCAATGCAAAAGATAAACTGTTATCGTTTGTAAATGGAGGCTTCCGTGATAATGTAAATTAATCAAATTTATTTAATAAATAAATTGGGCCATTTAGCGACAATTCAGTCTTTTATAACAGGTATAGACTGAAGAGAACGAAAATTTTTTATTTGAATTTTATTAATTTGTATTATCATAAAACCCTCCATTTATATTTCAAAAAAAAAGAAAATTATGTTAATACTTTTAAGAAACTATTATTCTGTGGCTTTCCACAGTTACTGAGAATAAATGGATGATCCTCCCGTAACTTGCCCAGTTCGTATACCTATATCTGCTATACACACTGATAGATTAAAAAAATTATACCGCGGGTTTTATGCGTATCCGGCATCACTATTTTTCCCAATAGTTAAAACCGAGCTCCCAAGCTATTGTTTAAAACTAGACAATATTATAGGCATGAAATATCAGCTCCGTAACATATATCAACATAAATTTTAATATAAACCGTAGTGCTCCTTAAAAGTACAGCATATAAAAACAAATCTTTTACGCAAAAAATGTACTCCTTGTAATACCTGAACTTAACTTTTTAAATTTTAAAGTTTAAATTAAAGTTGAAGTCATTTTGTTAAAAATTAAAGTAAAAAAACGAGAAATACGGTATTAAAAATTTATCCCTAGATATATCTAGGGAGAAATTCTTTATGTCTTATTTTACGTTTTTTAACTTCAATTTTTAGCATCTCAAACTATATGATATAGATTAACAAAATTAACCGAGAGTACAAAAATTCAAAATTGTGTAAATGCGAGCCAATTTTTTAATTCAAATTTGGAAAAAAAGCACAACATGTCAGTTCCGTGCATCCACGAAACTGCTATTAAACAATGATATTATTTAAAGTGTAATGCATTTTTTGAGAATTATTAGTAGGCAGATTAATTTTTTATAATAAGAAATTAGATTGTTAAATCTTAAAAATTATAAGCATCAAGTTGCTAATATTTCGTTGCTAAAATTAAAACTGTGATAATTTTGGCCCAGATTAATATTATTCAATTCTGAAAAAAGAAAATTAAAGCTTGTTTTCTCTAGTTTTAGTGCTTAAATAAATTAGCTAAAAATTAAATTTCAACTTCTTTTTTGTTGACCATTTTGTCATTAATTTTTCAAAATACAATGAAAGAGACTTATTTAGTTATCACAGAAAGCCATAGAATAATACTTACTGTAAAAATTAATTTTTGCGATATGATATACTAAAGTAATAATCGTTCAGAGTTTTTTAAAGTCGTCTAAAGGTCTTCGGAATGCAAATGAATACGTAATGTCCGTACTATATTAAAACAATTACGTTTAATGCAGTTTATTCGTAACAAAAATATTTTTCCGTAATCTACGTACAATAGTCGTGCAAAAAATTCTACGCCGAGTTTACGAAAGTGGAATCATATTTAATATTTGTAAAATTATTTTTCACGAGCGCATAAAGAATTGTTGTTAAAAAAATACGCTGTTTATCTTATATGTCACAGTTCGCATAAATAAAAGAAGACTCACAGCATTAATTAGGCTGCCTAAAAGAAAATGAATACTATTTTTCACTATAAGTACTAAAATATTCACATAAACAACAAAATTTAATTAGATAATTACAATATGCATATTTTTTATTTGTCAACTATAAATTTTAAATTTTCACTTAAATTTAAAAAAGTAAAAATACAAATGCTTAGTAAAAAAATTATTAATTAAATAAAACTATTCACCACATACAAATCATCAATTGATGTTTTGCTTGCAAGTCTACTCAGCGATACTCTCATTCTTTAATGCCGACAACATAACTTAAAAAATAACGCATCCGAAAACAAAATTTACGTTTCAATCTATATTCGAACGAAAGCCGCGAAAGCTTGACTGTATCATATCAACTACCAAAAAATCAACTTACCGCAGTTCCTGAAATGGACAGCTCCGGCTACGCAAAAGAGCGCGAGGAGCACAAGAAGGCGCATCATCGTGAGCGGGCGCTAACTAAAAAAAATTACACATCGAGAGCTAGCAGCTATATCCGTCCAGCGCGCATTGCCTGGAGGGGCTAATTGCAAGCTCTCCAGGTTAATTGGCGGTGATTTTTCCTTTTTTCTTTTCCTATATACGACGACGCGAGATGCATTCTTTGTAATTTTTCCGGTCTACGTGGAATCGTTTTGAATAGAAGTATGGAAGGGTAATCGAAGGGTAAGCTTGTTGTTTCGAGATTTTGTGATGTTTCGAACTTATTTGCTTTTGACAAGGTAGTAGTTTTCGTTTCGTAAAAATTACGTGAACGTAGAACAAATGTCCAATTTTGAAGTTTTAGTTTTTGCGCTGCATTGCAGTGTTTCTAATTGAGGTTGTTCATTTCATAAAATGGTAAGAATAGTCTCTTAATTTTTATATTGTCCTTATAAAAATCATAACATTTGTAATGATATTAAGTTTTTTAATGAACTATTGTTGATAACTTTACTTTTTCAATTACTACTAATACACGCTTGTATTGTGTGGTATTTCCTCAGGGGCACCTACGGCCGATAAAAAAAATGGTAAAGAATACCACATAAAATTACATAAATGATTTATAAGTTACGTGTGACAAATATTGATTTTTAAATCAAATTTTGAATCGAATTTTGTTCTTTCACGATTTGGTTAACTCTATACCTGTGAATTTTGAAAAATTTTCATGAAGATATTTTTATGTCGATTTGTACATTCCTCGGACCTAACGCAATTGCATTAAAGATAAAAAAATTAAACTTAACCGTGCATCAAATTTGTACTAATTTTTATAAAAGGAAATATCGAATTAGGAATATTAATTTTTATTGTAACTTAAACAACAAACAAATTATAGGTAATTCATATTGAACGCGGATTATTATGAAAATTACTACAAAAATATAGTTAAGAAAAAATTATATCACAACACATAGGTATAGATCCACGTAAAAAAAATTAGAGCTCCAAAATAAAACTAGTAAACTTTTACGGCGGAAATTAAAACAAAAAATCTTATTCGATTACTGTTTATCAGTAACAAGTACAAGTAACTTATTGTGTATTACAATAAACTAATTATTATTTATCATTATAGATCTATCGACTCCAAACTCCAATTAACAATAAATTTCCATAATCCACAGGATCAAGAATTTCCATTTCAAACATCCCTCCTCAAAGTAGGCGCATGCGCACTGATGTCTTCTTCATGCAGATGACGCTGCAGTTCTCTCACACCGGAAGTGACGCAACGACACACACCAAAACATATATAACGATATATAACGCTCCGCCCGACAAACGTCCACGTAGCTGACTCGCTCCCCGTCTCCCCCTACTGCGCTCTCTGCCTACTGGCTGGCTGGCATACTCCAGTCGTCAAAATAACTGTACGTGTGAGCAACGCGCTGCTCAACCTTTTCCTTCGCTGACCTGTGGTAAGTAACATAAGCTACTTGCTCTCTATTCGAAAATCGATTTTTTTCGCGTTTTTTAAACTGAATTCGTCGTTTTGAAAAGTCGGAGCAATCGCCCAATATCTACGTATTCGTATTTATAGGTATTTTATGAATTTGCAAGCTTGTTGTAGGGATGTATTTCACAAATTGCGAACTTGGCACTGTTCTTGCTGCGATTTTAGCATTGTCTGCATGATTTTTTTAAAGACGTGCAAGGCGATCGCGTTGAGAAACAAAATAAATACGTGTTTATTTGATAAATATTTGCTGGGGATTGTTTATTTATGTTTTTCAAGCTGGGGTATTGATGGGGGATTAGGAGGGAGAGGTTAACCTATATAAGTGCAACAGATTTTTCTCGAAATTCACGGATTTTCTATGTTTGGCAGGTGAGACAAGCTCCTAAACAGAAATGGATCAGATCAAGAAGTTCGTCGAGCCTGGCAGGCAGTTCGCCAAAGACAGCTATCGTCTTGTCAAAAGATGTACCAAGCCTGACCGCAAAGGTATGTGCTGCAGACAGCTGTTTTATAAAGTTGGAGTAATAAAGTGCTTTGGTTGGCTAATTTTACTTTTCTGTCTTTCTGCAGAGTTCCAGAAGATTGCCATCGCCACCGCTATTGGCTTCTGCATAATGGGCTTCATTGGATTTTTCGTCAAATTAATTCACATTCCTATCAATAATATCATTGTGTAAGTATGCTATTAAAGAATTATTTTATATTGTCATTAGAGAATATTGGAGACCCATATGTTTCAAATAAAATTTTAGTATTATATTTTTATAGTTTTTTAATATAATTTTTATTTAAAAAATAATGAAGATTAACTTTTGTGTAAAAGAAAGAATTTATTAGAACATAGAAAAATCTCCAGTTTTCTTTTGGACTTTCATTATAAATTGATAGTAATTTGTTTTAGTTTGATACCGTAAATTAAAAATTATTAGATGTTTAAACTGCACGTCTACAAATCAGTTAATCTAAAAAATTTCCTTTATAATTACTTATAATTAAACCAAATGATTCTTTGAAAAGTATTCAAGCAGTTAAATACAAATAAACTATAAATAATAATTTGATATATTTACAAAACTAACAATTCAATAGCAATAAATGTTCTAAATTTGATTAACTATTTTTTTTTTAAATTAGCTTTATATTTAAATATTTATTTAAATAAAAGCATTTTCTATATCTTTTATATGTAGAGCGCTTAAAATAAAAAAAAATGTGATTATTACTGTGAATAACCTAATTATTGCAGATGTGTATTCTTACGATAAAGCAGAGTAACGGAAATAGTACTTTTGCACATATGCATTTTACTTTTTGTCTCTAAAAAATGCACAGTTTGTAATTTTTAATTCTTTAATTAGATTAAATTTAATTCTAGTATAAACATATCAGAACTTAATGTATTTATTTTATTTTATTACTTAATGTTTAACTAAAGTCTGATGTAAGTAGCCCTTTTACTTTAGAAAGCTTTTTTTCAAAATACTAAAGTAAATTTAGAATAGGTAATATTAAAATTTATAAAAAATCTATATTTTGATATATTTGTATATTAAATTATTTATTTACATAAATGACTACATATTCATGTGATTTAGGATAGGTTAACTTATTATGTTTTTCTTTTTAACTGTTGTAAATAATTTGTGGCTCAAGTTTCTTGATATTATTTCTTTAAAAATTATGACAAACTAAAACAAATTATTATTTTTATAATTAATTTTTTTAAATGTAAAACTATATTTGAAATCTTTTCTTTTTCAGAGGATCGTAAAAACCAAGAAGATTTTACACTATTTATTATTGTTAAGAATTTATTAAGAAATATTTCATCATTCCTGACTGTAATCTGTTTCATTCTCGTCCCCGCTATTTGTATATGTATTAGAGTAATTTAAAGAATGAAATTATATATATAATTTTCCAATAGAATAATGAAATTAAATTAATGGGATTGTGCATAATAAAATACTGTTTATATTAAAAATGTACTACTGAAATTTTTCTAATTTATTAAAAAATGAGAAAATAGACTTGGATTACTAAAAAAAAAAACAGTTATGTTTTTTGTAAGCCTTTTATTTGTTTTTCTCACAGAGAATAAACTTGAAAGTCGAAATCGGTCTCGCCGGAAGCCATCGATCAAGAATAGGTAGAAATAACACGACAAAATATCGAACGACCACTTTTCATTAATTCGTTCATCATACGAGAAAAATTGACTATCAATTCATCTACTACATTACAGTAATACAGTACAATGTGCGTATACAATATATACAAAAGCGCGCGCTGAATTCGCAGACCGATGTCTTCATTGTGCCACTAATCAAGACTGTCTTACTTTTTCTTACTTAAATATTATTGATATATTACTTAAATAGATAATAATTAGCTGTTACATCTGAATACTTCGATTATTAAAGTACTGCTGAGTTAATTAAGCGCACACACTGGCTGCTTTCATGTAAATTCATTTTTGCAACCTTCTCGTACGTATCATTCATCGTCGTTAATTTCTTTGCATTAATTTCTTGATCTGTTCTCGTAATCATTTATATTCAACACAGTCACTATGTTTTTTTAACAAAATAAAATCTTTCTAAGCATTGATAATGTAATTTATTTATTATTAGAGCTCCAACCCAATTGATGCTTAAATCGTTTTATTTGTCACAATTGCTTAAAAAAGTTAGGTCATTCAGGAGGCCAGAGGATAACTCAAATGACTTGGAGCTTTCATTTCACAGTTTTTTACTACTTGATTTTTATTTTACTATATCATCATTACAGGAGTATATTTACTCTTATACTTCTTATCATTACAACATTTGTATATAGAAACATTATAAATCTTTTTTCAAATATAGTGTTTTTTTTTTATATTTTTAAAATTTTTTTTTCATTTATTCTGCTTTAAGAATCCGTGTAAATTTATGCACATTTTAAGATAGTTTTACATCGGCGTTACAATGTTGTAATAACAAGCAAGTAATAATACATTTTAAAAACGTATTTAAAAATTTATCTAATACTTTTTATTCTGCTGTATATTTAAATATTTCATTATGCTTGTTTGTACATTCTTAATTATTTTAAATTTTATAAACAAACATTAAGTTGATAACAGAAACATTGTCATCGCTCGTATTAACGATCTATTTATTTTTATTTTTACTTGTCTACACTGATTTTTTAATTTTGATTTTTTTAAATATAGTTTGAAAATATTTACTACATCCTTTGCTTCTAATGCATAACATTAACATATAAGAGCACAGTTCTGTCAACATTGATTCGCATTCAAAATCCATTGTCTATGTGAGGCCAAAGTACGCACCAGTACATTATTATATAAGCTCACAGCTGCATACTCAATGGCAAAGATCGGCACATCTAAAACACTTTAAAATCGACTTTGCTCAAGTATTTATATTTTACTCTCATTATGCACAGCCTTAAAAATAAGATTATTTTTAAGGATTTCAAATAAAACTAAGTATGGGTATCAATCAGAAAGTCTGACTATTTTAAAAGTTTACCGCTGACTCTAATTCACTTATACGCTAACTTATAAATAAAAGAGCAATGACATCTTTAAAAGCTGATCTTTGCATATTGGTATGATGACATTTAAATGTCGCAAGAACACTTTTCTTACAAAAATCCTCAATACCGCAGACTTTATCGTATGTATGCCGTCCAATTAATGTTTACCTAATGAAAAATAGATATGTATCTTGCAACATTTTTGATTAAACTGTTTTTAAGGATACAGACAAATGAAATCGCTTTACGAATTCATATTGAAGTACTTGTTTAAAAAATCTAGCGGTACATTTCATACTTTATTTTACAATATTCTACAATAAGGCTTACAAAACATTTTTTTTTCTTTAATTCATCGGTTTCGCAACTGTCACAGACTGAAATTCCTACTTTTTTTATACGTCTTCGATATGCATGCGTAGAACCATTTCAATTACAAAAAAAAAAAAACAAAAACAAAAGAGAAAGAATATCACTTTCAATTTAAAAATTTATGAAATGTAGATAATAATTTGCTAATTCATTTTCAACTAACACTTCTAACTCTACACTAACACTTCTGTATCCTTAAATCCCACCGCGTTGCTATAATCGTTTTTTATTTTTATTTTTATTTTTTAAGATACTAACATTCCAATCGAGTCGTTATTCAAAAGCAACCAGCGTCAGGATATAAACTGCAGCGTGAGGTTCTGCAAACTCAATTGGTCTCTTAAAAATTGATTGGAATATCCTAATATCAGACGAAAGGAGACTCTTTTTCGCAAGAAATCTCGTGTTACCCTAGTTGGAAAATTTCATTGGAAATTCACTTTGAAATTTCATTATTTTTCTTAAGATCTGTGTAAATTTAAATCAATCATTATTTACTTGATCCATTTTAAAATTTGGTCTTCAATAACATTTTCTAACTAAGGTGATTGATCCCAAAGGATGATTTCTTTTTAAACAACGCGGAGCGTAATTCTGATGTATGTGAATCCTAATCAGAGCTGAGCACTGATTTGGATGTTGAAAAATAGATATTTTATCGGTAGATTAAATTTTCGAGAATACATTGTTATTTTATTAAAGTGGTTACATAATTCAAAATTCTATTTGCATAATGATGAATTATTGAAAAAGATTAATAAGTAATCTTAGGTGTATGATAAACGTCATTTATCACGTTAAAATTCAATTTATTGAAAAATTTTGTACAATGATTGTTCACATGCTTACTTCTTTTATTTGTCTTTATAACTTTATGTAAATTATTTAGTTTTTTAAATTTACAATAAACCGCTTAGTATTATCTTAAAAATATTTAATAAATTGTATGATTGTATGAAAGTTCCATGCCAGAATGTCTTTTTAATTGTATTTTTTGTGCATCGTTAAAGAATTTTTATATTTACAATTAATGATATATTTATTTCTGTATGCATAATTTCTAAATATGTAACCACTTTAGTTACAATTCATATTTTTCGCAAGGACAGTTTTATGAATAAACCTTATAGTTTTAAAAATGTTGATAAATCTTGAAATTATTAATAGTTAAAAATGTTTAATATATATATTTAACATTAATTTTGTACAGAGTTCTGTACCTTTTTTTATCACTACATCGCAAAACTATCTCTATTCGCAGCCATTATGAATTCATAAAATAGCTCAACAAAAACAATGTAAAAATCATGAATAAAAAGAATATACAATCGGTCTTGACAGAAATCATTCATGACTATTTTGTAAAAGTTTGAAATTTAAAACTAGCACTCTATTTATTTACACTCTAAAATGTATGCATATTTATTTAATCTTAATTGTTTATTTTATTTATAAGGAGATTCTATTGTAATGCTATTAATTAGATAAAAATTGATATTTTTTAGTTGATAAAGTACTATCTATCCGCGTATAAAATGGTCAATAGTTTATAGCTATTTAAAAAGATCTACCTTTAGATCTATAAATTAAATATCCTTATATCACATATTTTAAAAATTCGTCATTTTTCTTAGTTTATTACTTATTCGTACAATCGATAAAATTTCAAATATACTCTTACAGTAAAAAGTACCTCTTTATAAGAATCTTTGAGCGCAAAGCCATATAACCTCCTTAAATAAAATAAATCAAGTGCTCGCTTTAGATTTAAAATCGTATAAAATAGACATGATTAGTTCCCGATAAAACTAGCGATCGTAGCTTATAACAATACTCCTCGTCGTCCAAATCGGGCTGCCAGCTCTGATTTCAGTGGGTTCGATCGGTTCTTCTCTAATTCTTATCACACATTCGCACTTGCGCTCCTCATTCGTTCGTCCATTCTCGCTTTTTTCTTTTATATTTTTTAATTACAACAACACGACGAAGGCTTCCGCAGGCGCCTGAACGAGTTTGTATATGCGTATGAGTGTGTGAGTGAGTGTGTGTTTCATATATAATTATCGGGAAGATAGGAGGAGGTTGATTGGGTACAAGTACATTACGATAAATAGGGCGACACGACGTGTGTGTGTGTATTATGTATTTATATTTATAATATTTATAATATATAATATACTTTAAGTTTCAACTCGCGAACCGATGGAAGGCACGGGGAAGGATATTACAATACAATATTCTTCTTTTTTCTTTTTAATATCGAAGTGCATGACATATTTATCTCTTTCTCGCTTTTAAAATTCCTTGGAGCAATCATTTACGAGTAACGCTAAAATACGCCCATCGCGAATATAGATTATCGTTCTGTCGGAGCGATCGAGCATCGCCGAAGAGACGTTAACAAACAAGTGCCAAACTTCAAATTCCACCCTAAAAATCTCAATTTATTTTCATCCCTCGATGAAAACGCAACATCTTTAAATGTCCTCGACGGATTACAGTATACGTTTTCTCCTATGTACATACATACATAAAATACGATATCGATCGATACATAATCCATCAATTACATATAGAACACCTCATCACCCTTTCCAATCGAACCAAAAACCGTCGAATGATCAAATAAACCAAGCATACAAGCGCGCCTCGCCGTCAGTTTTATAATCAACCCAAAAGAAATGAAATTTCGGACTAGCAATCGCAAGTCTGAGCGAGCTTGCGCGCACTTCACTCGCTCCAAGGAATTCACTGAGTTCCGATTCAGGTCGATCTATCCCTACTGTAGTAACTATCGGCTCTCTTCGGCTGGGTCGCTCCAGTCGCTGGCCGCCCAGGCGGGCAGTGGTGTCTCGTACTCCCAGCCGGGTCCGCAGTAGCGCCAGGCGTGCAGGTACATCACGAGGTCCGAGGGCTTGGGGTCCCTGTACTTGACTTTGCACTCGTAGCAGTGCGGATCGACGGTCACCTTTTCGTTGGCGAACAGCGAGTCTGGCGGCTCGCTGCCGGTCTGAGTGCCTACTGTCACCTTGAGGGATTGTGTTTGCACTGGTTGAGCTGGCTGAGCTGGCTGCTGCTGTTGTGCTTGTGGCTGGGCTTGGCCTGGTTGCTGAGGCTGCTGTTGCTGAGCCTGTGGAGAGAGATTCAGTGGTTTAGGATTGAGAGTTTAGAATTATTGTGATTAGTCTACTTAATAATCATTTAATGACTAGTTAATTCTCTATATAAGGTAAAAAATTGCTAAAAATATAGTCATTGTACAGTTTTGAACGGTGAAATAAGGATTGATTAGATATGTTAAATAGATTAATCAATTTATGACTTTTTTAAAATAATACTGCAGTGAAAATACATTTAATTATAAAACGTATTTTGTCTTTGAAAAGATTAACGTTAAATTACTACTTGAATAAAAAAAATATATTTAAATGATTGATCACTCAATTAATATGCGCAAGCGTATAAACATTACTTTTCATTAAACAATAATCAAGAGCTTATTAATCAAAATATACAAAGTAAATATCAGATTGCATTAAATATTTTTCTGAAAATTCCCGTTACAACTCTCGACATTTATTACCATAATCAATCAATCAGAACGATTAAGTCGATTTAAGGGAATACAGGGCGGTGGCAGGGAGGCAGATTGAGTTTTCCAGAGCATAAATGTTGAGTTAGGAGGAACGTTTGCAAATTCAAAACGGACGAGCTGGCTTTCCACAATCCTCGAGGGTCTATTAGTCCGCGCTTATAATTACGCGTAAACATAACCATCAAGGGTGCGCGTAGCCGAGCTGCTGCCGTGGACGAGCTCGTAATTAAATGTTTGAAAGAACACTTACGCGTACTTTGAAATTCACGCATGAAATCAGAGTTTAGACGCTTGTAACGCTTGGCTGCAGCCGTTAATGAAGCCGCGAACGCTATATTAATCACGGAGCTAGCCGTATACTGCCTATATCGCCGTGCTCTTCGTTTTATTCAGTCCAATATAACTTTTTAAATTACGATTAATCAGAACTAACACGAAGAAAAACTGTAATTTCTACCGTTCCCAATCTGCCTATATACCCTCAAAAAATTTTTCTCTATCCCCACTGAATTACCTGAGGCTGCTGCTGATCGTCCTCTGACAAGCTGGGCGTCGACGAGGGCGAGCCCTCCTTGTCGCTCGACATCCTGTCATCCAGATCCAGCTTCGGCTTGAACAGACTCATCTCGGAGTCACCGTCCATACCCAGCCAGTTCTCGGCGTTGTGGATGCCGATGAGATCCCTGACGAGCTCCTCGTCGGTCTTGCCTATATTTCCACCCTTGCCCTTGTGGGGCCCGAAAACCACGTGGTTGTAGAGCGGGTCGTTGACCACAGGGTAGCCGAGGTATTGTAGGTGCACCCTGATTTGGTGCATCCGCCCGGTTTGGGGTTTGCAGAGGACCACTGAAGACTTGCCGTTGTAGCTAAGGCGCTTGAATTTGGTGATGCAGTCCTTGCCCTTCTCCGAGACCTTGCAGACGCCGATCTTGTAGGAGACGACCTCGATGGGCTCGGAGCAGACGATCTCTTCTTCAGGGAACTCGCCTTCCACGCGGCAGACGTACTGTTTTTGCACCTGTATCGAGAAAAGGGCGTTAGTGTGGTTGTTATGGATTTTGTGGATTTTTATTTAACTGAAAGGTTAGTGATAAATTTTATAAATTATTGGACTAAGAAGTAAAAGTTAATATGTTGAGCACATTAATGAAAAAGAACGACACAAGTTTAAAATTGTGATGGTACTTTACAAAATCTTAAGTGCTTTTAATTAGTACAGGTCATCAATGTTCTTAAACTACTTGAATTTGCAAATGTCACGTCGTTCTTTCGCCAGTATAAGTGAGATAACAATACTTGAGAATTAATGTAACAAACTTCAAGTTTGAGGAATTTGTAATACAATTTTCTTATATTTTACGTAACTTTAGTGATTATTTTGACAATCATAAATAGTTTAATATTTTCAAAATTACAATGCGTGGGTCCAGTCGAACTGGATTTTTTAAACGGAATTGAGTAAAAAATTTAATATCTGGAAAATTTTGGAAAACTGTTTCAATTTTTTCAGGTTTTCCGAATGAATCAAAATACCCATGATAATCACCAACCGAAATAATCAAGATTTATTATGGATCGTTAAGAAGCTCTATTCCCGGACTACCCGTTAACTCGAGAACATCCAATAATTTCGAATTTCTGATAATCACGAACATGCCCAATAAATTCGGGCAACGCTACCCGATATAATCCGATTTCTGACGTAAACCCATAGAATCGAATTTTATTCAACGGGTAGCTTGATTCTACGGGTACACGTACCACTAGCGTAAAAGTTATAAAAAATATATTACTCCCTGAAAACTTTTTTCATTCTTTTAAAACGTGGACATTTATTTTCAAGAGCTATATTATTAATATATTTTTCAACATTTTTTTTTAATTGTTAAAAAATGTTTTGTAACATATTTGAAAAATGTCAAAAAAATATCTTCAAAAAGTATCGTGAAAAAGTTCTCTACAACCAACGCTAACGTAAATTACATTATCAATTTCATTTTTCAAAAATAAAATAACTCTAAAATTTTTTCCTATATTTTAAAAATATGAATTTGACATATTTTAAATTAATTTACAATTTGTCGTTTTATTTTCAATCTAAATTGCGATCACGCAAATAAATAACGTTCCAACAGCGCATAAAATCAAATTCGACAACTACATATTTCAAATATTTCCCAATGAAAAACATCTATCCGTACACATAAATCTTTGAATAAAAACACCGATAACTACTTTCGATAAAACTAAAAAAAGCGTACTCTCCTCCCGTATATATTATCCCCTCAAAAAAAAAAGGAAAAAAAATCACTGCCCTGGAAATGCAAATTCCTCAGACCTACGTCAGCCCTTCCCCGATCTCCCCACCCCCTGAACTAAAGAAAAATCGCGTAAAGTCGCATCTCTCCTTAAAATCAATCTCGGGCCAACCCAGAAAGCGGAAAAATCAGGTCTACCATCACTTAACCCAAGCAGCCCGGTTATCTACCCGTCCCGATCTGTCTTTCGAGTTCGTCTCTCTCATCGCGAACAGCTAACCTGTCGATTTCTAATCTGATGCTCCATTTGCCGGGCCTTCTTGGGCGTCCTGCCGAAGAGCAGAATTCCGCTGGTCAGTCTGTCGAGCCTGTGGATCGTCCTCAGGTTCTTCAGGTTGTACTCCTTGGCCAGGATGAAGACGACCGTGTTGTGCCGGTAGCGGCCGCACGGGTGCACCTGCAATATTTTTTGCCCATTGCGGATGTGAGATTCGAGATTTTTTCGAGGGAAAGGTCGAGTTTTGGGGTTGGAGGGATTGAGGGGGATGGAGTGAACCGTTTTTTGCGAGATGAGATGGATGGGGTGAGTTTCTTACGTTGAAGCTGGGGCTCATGAGTATTTTTATGCTGATTTTTTTATGTTGAGTTATGGTGGGCCGTGATTGGTTAGGGAGTTGCAGCTGGAAGTGAGGAAAATTGTCGGCGTGCGGTTTTTAGCAAGCGAAAGTGTTGTTAGTAAAATAAGTTTGTGGGATAAAAAAGAATGAGATGAAATTTTCTTTTTAACGTACGAAAATTATACAATATTTATATACTGTTTTACTTATAAGTAATAATCCAATAGTGTTAATAAACATATGTTTAATATTCTCATTTTTGGTGCCATAAAACAACAATGTTTTTCCACATCCGATCTTATTTTTTAAATTAAATTGAGCTGCCTACAACACTACCACATTGTTTAAACAACATCAAACGAAACTGGTCAGGTTAAACAACAACTATTTTCCTTCGAACGTTACATCAATATTGTTTAAAACACGCGTTTCAATATCCTTTCACCAACAGTTTAGTCGCGTTACGTTAAACAAAAAACAAATACCGCTTTTCAACATCATCAAACTTTTAATCCCCCTCATCAGCCGCTCAACAAACAAATCTATTCCACCTCCCCCGTCCGATCAAAGTCTTGAAAAAGCAAACCTCTTTCCCGCAAAAAATACATGCAGCTCCCGCTCCTCGTTACCGATTCTTCGCAAAAACAAAAAAAAAAAAAAAGAGAGAAAAATACAGAGCCAGGTGGCACAAGCGCATATATAGTTCCCGTAAAAAAGAGAGAGAGGGAGAGCAGCGGACAAAGCGAGGCGAGGGGAGAGAGGAAATCCGAGAGAGGCGAATTTAGCCGGCTTTTTGGAGCGGCGAGCTAGCGTCCGCAAATACGCGACACCATCGCAACGCTTGCTCTATTTCTCTGGCTTTCGTTTGCCTTTGCGCTCTCTTTCTCTCTCTCTCTCTCTCTGTATTTTGCTTCCTTTGGCGCTCGGACGACTCGGCCCATTTATTAAAACCGAAAAATCGACGCGACTGATTGCAAGCCGATATTGAAGCCTTTTTCGTGCGTTTTAGCCACGCGGGAATTAGTCGTTGACTTGTGTAAGAAGGTAGTAAGCTTTTCGTGATTTTGAAGAAGGAAACATATTGCGAAAATTCGTCTGTATATCCCAGGGTGCAGCTTTTTATTCAGACGAGTCGCGCGAGAAAAGAGGACGCGCGTCTCGGCTGCTTTTTCTCGTTGTCTCGGTCGAGGAAGAATGTGGCCGGCTAAGGTATTGCTTTCTTTCCTCGCTTTTCTCAGCGGTCAGTCCGGCGACGTGTAAGCCACATATATCCTTACGGTTATTAAAAAAAAATTTAATCAAGAACCGCAGCGCAAAGCCGCTCGTTACTCAAACGGCCCACTTTTTCTCCCCCCGAGTATATTTTGAGAAAGACTCAATTACCCCGCGCTGCCGGCGATAAATAATGAAAAGTAGCAGCGCGAAACTGCCCAGAGGGTACACGCATCGATTCCGTTTATTATGTTATTCCAGCGGGCAAGCGACTACTTAACGCTCGCGATTGCGAATCTAGCGTCGCCGTCCAAAAACAACACGATTTCAAATTTCCGAGCCATAGAAACGCGGTATGTGTCGCGCGCGAGGTGGCTAGTTCGCCGATGAAATATCGCGTAAACAGGAAGAAGAGGGCCGTAAACGCGCGCTGCTAGCTCTCTCTTGAAATAAATTCGAGCCGGACGATGTATACGCGTTATCTATTGGCGCTGTTTGATTCGTCAAAGCGAAATTAAGAGCCGCGCGTGCGGGTGATATACGAAGTGCGTTTGATGGTGATTCGAGAGTTATGAATGGTTGGTGGAGAGAGCCTTTTGTAGTATTGAATTGTCGCGAGTGTGGTTTGTTATTTTTGGAGCATTGTATTATTAAATATAATTAGTTGGCGCTGCGTGGGATAATAAGCGCTAATTGAATTGTTGAGTATATTTTAGATTCGTGCGCGCTCCTGTAATTTTACAGCGGAATTGCGAGTTTAATTTCCGGATTTTCGACGCGGATTTTGAAATTAATTATTTATAGACACCAGTAGTGGACGTAATTAATTTTATTTACATAATACTAATTAGCTAGCACACTTTAAAATCAAACAAAAAAATTACAAAATTACTCCAGAATTCCCACAACCACCCTTTCCCTCTCCTCTCTCCGAGAACTCGGCATCCTCCTCCTCTGCTTCCTTCCGCTGCCGCGCTTGCCGTTAAATCGAGCCTGTCCTACTCCGGCGATATTTTAAACTCAACCAAGAAACAGAGAGAAAGAGAGAGAGAAAGAAAGCGAGAGGAAGCGAAAACAGCTCGGCAATGAATGAATGAACGCGGCGGCGTCATGACGTGCCGAAGAGACGGGGCGCTCTTTTTTCGTTATTTACTCGCGCCAGCGCGAGATGACTTTTTCATTTCCAAACGGCGAGGAATACACACACATACATCGGCGCCGAGGGATTTACGCGCGGATGCCGCCTCTACGACTGATTATTTTATGAACGATCCGCGGCCCGTGTTTTCCACCGAACGCTTGCTTCTTTTCTCGCGATAGTTCAAGTATGCGCGGGATATCGTTTGAGAGCTCGAGTGAAAAAGTGAGATTAAAGTATCAGAGCCGGCTTTTTAACGCTGCATTGCGAGCGGCTGCGAATTTTTCTCTTTTTCCTTAAACTTTTTTGCCCCGAGGAAATGAAAAACTTTATTCTCCGAAGAGCAGTAATCTTGGAATTCCTCGAGAAGTTCGCGACGAGGAGCTGGATAGAATACGTCAAATATTTGTCGCTGAATCAAGGCCGTCCTACCCCTCGCGAATTAGTAATAAACCGTGAAATACCGCAGCGCGAGGAATGAAAAAACTTGACGCTCTAGCTCCTTCTCTCTCCGCCGCTACAAATACGCCTGCTCTGGCAGACTTATTAAAAAATTCTCGCGTCGCCGGACCGCGAGCTGATGATTAGCCGCTGCCGCTCGTTTTTTAATAATGAAGCCGCAGGACGCTCCAAGGACACTGCTGTATGTCGGCCGCCGGGAAGCTCGGGATTTTACTCGATCGAGCCTCGAGTCTATTTAAAATATTTAAATTTTCCGTTTCTTAATTCAGACGAGGATTCATAAAAAGCGAATCCGTGATGGTTTTTTTATTTTTTACAGTTGGATTATAATTTTGCACGATTCAGCGTCTTTGTTTATGTGAAAGCTATTTTATGGTCAGTTTGGCAAGGCGCGACGGAAAAAATTTTCTTGTTTATTATGCAGATCCGCCGGATCACGGAGAAGTTTCGAAATCTCGATTGAAGCCTGATATTTTGTGATTGTAAAAAAAATTCCACGTCGAGCGCAGCGCCAATAAAGTTTCCGTGTCGAAAACACTACCGTAATTCTCGAGAGCCGCGCGTTTAAAGCCGGTGCGCAAAAATTTAGCTCCGTCGGGAGGGCGAAATTTTCCTTTCCTGTTAAACTTGACGCTTAATTTCCTTTTTTCAGTGCTACAGAGTTTTCTGAGTTTCATTCCTAGAACAAATTCTTTATATTGTTTAACTACTTTTTTTTTATTATTGATCTTTTGCCTTGAAAGAATTAGAGAATTAAGTGTAAAAGCTTTTCTATATTAATTAGGAATACTCGGAAAAAAACAAAAAAAAGCTAAAAGTTTAATCAAGTTTAACTACCTTTATAGGTACTCGAATATTAAGAAATGTAAGTTTAAGTAGATAACTACCGAGCACCATCAGACCGACCCTCAACTTTAATCCAAACCCGATTATCCGTCGCATCACACATGCACGAAACATTAAATCCCTCGATTCCCAAAACCGTCAATCCCACCCTTTACAACCGGCTAATTTTCCCTTTACTAGAAGCCGAACCATTCCGTGCTCTCTTCCAGAAAATTAACGAGCGCACTAGACTCGGCCCGCGAGTACAAACCAGTTATATTGTTTTACTCGGAAAGGTAAGCGCGCGCCCGGGCGTCGTAAAGCAAGCATAACGCCGAGCACATCTCGGATTGACTCGCGCTCGCTCCGAAATTAGAAGCGCCTAGACGGTTACGGCGCCGCGGGCGTAAAGGGCCGCCGCGCGAATAATAAAGCGGCCAATCGGCGGAGTCGCCGCCGTCGCGTCTTTATGGCGAGTTTCGGGTCTTGGTTCGTTGGCCTTTTTTTTCAGGGCGGTTTGTAGATGTGGGTTTTGATTTTTCGTGACTCGAGGTTGGTAGTTTTTTGGGGGTGGGTGAATGTAAGGGGGTTATTATGCTGTGTGAGAGGAGTGTTATAAGAATTGATTTTTCTTATATTACGTGCGCTGTATTTCACAGCAGTTTTTGGCACAGAAATGAGAATATTAACGTTTTTATACTCTTTGATTTATTCGATCGTGCTGATCAAATAAATGTACGGTAAAATATATAAAGAATTAAAATTAATGTTATGCTAGCGGTTAGTAATTGATGGCAGTGAATACAGAGAAATAACAAAATTATTCTGAAGTTGAAAATAATTGCAAAGTGAAATTCTTAGGTCAATGATATTTGCACATACGAATAACTGTGTTTGTAAGCAACATCCAACATGTAATAAATATAAGATTCTCGTAATTTGTTATAGGATTTCTGTTCCTTACAGTACTTGTACTCGATAATGTAATTACTTTTTAAATGCAAAGTGCATGTAAAGTCTATTGCGATATCTTTGGAAATAAGTAATGAAAAATCTTAGGTCTTCCAAGATAATATTTATGGCCTGCGCAATTTCCAATTATGCAACGGATTGAGTCTTTCTCACTTTATAGTATATTCAGGTGTTTAGTGATTGTTAAAAATATGAAACACTTTATTAAAGTGAACATAATAGTTGATAAAATATTTAATAATTTATTAAAAGATAATTAATAAAGTAACTTTATAGAAAATAAACGCATAATCTTTCCTACCTTACACTTAATTCACACTTGCTCGATTGCAATTTAAAAATGAAGCCTCTATAATTAATCAAATTGCTCGGCAACTTCACAGTTCATTCTTTCAATATAAAAACTACAAGCAAAACGTGTCGGCATTTCACATCCTTTATCTTTTCAACTTCGGAATCATGAGTGCAAAAACACTCGGGCATGCAGTTAGAAAGCGCTTAATGAGAAATAGTATGTGAAAGCGTGAGATAAAGAGTAAGAGAGAGAGACTGAGAAAGAGAGTGAGAAAGAGAGAGAGAGAGAGAGAGAAAAAGTGCGAGAAGAGAGAGAGAGATTGGCAGTACAGTCCTGGCAGTACACCACTTACAGGGATGGAGGCGGGCTTGTTGACCACGACGACGTCCTCGTCCATGTGTATCACCGTGATCGGCTCCGAGGTGACTGGCACCTCGTGTCTGCAACACACCAATCAGCACCAGCTTAACGTGGCTTTTCTCACTCGGTATATATCTCACGACACTTTGATATATCATTTCCTTTTCATTTGTTTCTTTACTTATTTATTCATTTTTTTTCTCTTTTTTTTCGTTTTCATTACGCTACAGCGATGAAAGCGTACGTGCGTACACGTAGCAAGAAAATATCGCGCCCGAGTTGTGAGATGCGTGTGTCTGTTTTTGCTGATTTTGTTAGATGGAAAATTTGAAGGATGGAGCTTGATGGGATTCTTTTGTTTTGCGGGGAAACCAAGTCGCTCGATATGCTCTCTTTTATAAGTATTTCTTTTGTGTGAAAATTTATTTAATCTACTAAAACATAAAACAAGGCTAAAATTTTACTTTCATAATATTTATAAAAAGAAAAAAGCAATGAAAAAATTAAGTCTCGGATCTGCTAAAAAGAATCAAGCTGCAAGTAGATAGCGACCGAGTACTGTCAGACTACTTTATAATACATTCACTCAAGATTTCTAAACTACAGTATCTTAATAAAACAACATACTCTACAAAAACTTATCTTCCCCAAAAATAACCATTACAAACAAAAACAAAAACCCGGAATCGACCCCATCAAATCAACCAACAATCGAACCCGAGTCAAAATAACCCAGCCCCCGGATCATAAAGGCACAGAAAGTTCTCACTCCCGGCAAGGAAGTTGTCTTACAGCAAATATCGTATCGCGAATCAAAACGCGCTATACACGCCGCGGGACGTTTACTCGAGACTGTGCAAAGCTCGAAACGAACTTGGAGCCAATCTATTGTTTATCTTGCGTCGTCTGCTATCGGGGAATAGACTGTTTCGTCGGCTTTATCATGCAGCGCGCGCGCAGACCGCGTGTATCTCGAATTCTACGTGCGGTTATGATGCCGGCAGATAGCATTTATCGAGCAGGATGGAACTGGGAAGAATGTGTTTAAACTTTATGGTGTTTAGTGCGTATTTTCCATGGTGTACGTGCACACGCGGCTTACTTTTTTTTAATAAAGTTTTATGTGTACGCGATTATACGTGATATTAGAGTCATACTCTAGGTTTGAGTATCCTTATGGTTGCGATATAGATGCCGGGCGGCACCGAATGTTGATTGAGAAACGAGGCTAGTAATAATCTACGCCATAGCTACTTTGCCTTCTTGAGATACGTGCGAGGAAGGTTTCTTATTATACTATTAATGGTATTTTATTGATTATTTTACACACAGTAAAACATATCTCTCGTGTGGCTCGTGTAAGTATTTGTGTGTTAAGACGTGTTCGTGCGTTTTTCAAAAGATAGATATAGACTACCAGAAAGCTTACGATTTACTGATACGGAAGCGATACAGGATTTGACTAAATAAGGCATGAGAAACGCAATTGCTAAACGTAAATAGCAGTTTGGAGGCGAGAGTTTGTGTTACCTTTGCCGCTGCTGCAGTTCTGCGAGACTTTGAATCGATTACGAAGTGATGTTTGTTATGGAGTTAATAAAAGTACGACTTATTATTAACTGTTAGTAATATTTGTTTTACCTGTGCTCGAATTGAGCAAGACGTTATTTTGGAGGCTCTTACATTTTTCTCAAATTACCAGCAGCTGCGCAACGTTCTTCTTTCATTCATTCAGCCATTTACGATACTTTGTCTCGTAAAAAAGTTTCATTTAACGCTTAAAAAAAAACCGAGCCCCGGCGTAATTTAATTTTTACGAGGCGCGTGACGTAAATAGACAAACATCGAGGAGAGCCAAATTAATAGTAAACCTCATAAAAAGAAAAGTTAGTCCACCGTAAAAACCAGCCGGGAGACGTTAAAGAAAAAAAATAAGCCCCTCCGTTTCGAATTTCAACGCAGAAAGAGCGCATCAACCCGCACTCAAGGAGCCTTTCGAAACGCACAATCCAAAACCTCGTTACCCCCTTAATCCACTCTCCTATCCCAACGCTGCACAGAGCAACGCTAAGAGCCGAAACAACGGAAGTCACCCGGCTGTGGCTTTCGCGCCGGCTGCGGAAATGACCGCTCGGCTGGCTGGGCCATCATCGCCTAATTAAAGCGGCAATATCGTCGGATTAGGGCCGCGGTCGCTAATATTGATTCCGCGGGTCTTTTTGCTCGCGAGCGCAGATGATTAACGCGCCGCGGCGCTATCTCTTGGGGAACGGCTGGCTGTGTGTATTGATTTAGGGCCGGAGATGCGGACGCCTGATGTATGCGCGTCCGGCGCACTTAACCTCTATTCTTGCATGAAGTACGCTGCGACGCGGAAAATCTTTTTGGTTTTTAGGTTGAGGTGACGGGATTGATGAATAATTAAGCCTCGTGAGAGCTAATGTTTTAATTATTTTTCGAGGAGCGCGTGTCTTGGTTTTTTTAATACTTTTCGAGCTGGAAATTTTTGGTGATGACGGACAGTGACACAATTTCTTTTCATTGTCTTTTGACTTTTTGTAAGATCTCCAGTGTGCATCATACACTTTTTACTTGGGAGCTTTCAAGTTTTTATCGCTTTTTTCTTCTTTTTTGATTTTGAACGCTCGCAGTGATGTCAGACGGAAAAGTTTACGGTTAAAGTTATTTATAAACACAAGGAAATCCGGAATGATAATGGCCTCGTGCGCTTTTTCTTCCCACTTTGACGTCGCTTAAGGAGAAAATAAGAAACTTGGAAATCAAACAAATGACTATGTTTTAGAAGTTAGAACGCGGCGAGAAAAAAACTTTTGGCAACTGTAATTTGAGGCGCGCGATTCGGAAGAAAACTTGCTCGGCGGCGCATGCGAAAACTTTTTGTCTAATAAAAATGCAAGTAAACTAGCAAAGATGGAATATAATATATTCTTAAAGCGCTATCAGATTTTCTTGTAATCCTTTTATAAAACTTTCGTCCTTTACAGTTTTTAAATTAAAATAGCCTAAAGTACTTTCTCGTTACTGAATCACTACTTATTTAGTTTTAATGAATCACTATTACTAGCATTTGTCAGCTGCCATTTACGTTCAATTATTTTCCTTCCCCCATTGCCCCTCGTGAAAAACGAGCGCATAGAGAGTCCCGGAAAGCAAGCATTTATCCTTAATTTAATGAAAAAAGCCGGAGATAATCGGGGCTAGTCGCGCGAGCAATTTTTCTCGCTATTTACGTACCCAGCGCGCCTCGTGTATGTTTCATTCCCAGCCCACGGCCCCCGATATCGTATTTAATAAGGTCGCGCGACCGACTTAATCTGCGTAATTATCGTGATTGATTACAATTTCACGTGGTCGCCTATAAACCTAAGAACAACGACTTTCTCGCATTTTTTCCTCTGGCGGCCCTTTGGCGATTATGGCTTCTAACTACCGGTTGCCGATTCGCGCCTTTAAGGTGAAAAAACGCACGCGTCTCTCTTTACGAAACGCGATATCGTGCATGTCGCAATTAAGAATTACGAGAAAGATAGCATCTATCCGCCAGAGGTATTTTCCCGGTTGAATTTGTTAATTCCACAGAGACATTTCGTAAAAAAACGGCTTGTAATCGATGTTTAGAGGCAAAGCGGCAGTAATCAAACATCCGCAGGCTCTTGCATGCATACATAGGTAGCGGAGAAGAGATGACCTTGACGACTGCCTTTCGCCGTTGCGTGGAAAACGCCGGTGGTCGATGAAAAATGAAAGACGCGCGCGAGAATCCCAGACATCAAGTGGAAAATCCTAGGTCTGACGGCGCGCCTCGAAGAAAATCCTTTCTCCCAACCGGCGGAAGGCTGACCTTCGGTCTTCCTATCGGAGAGTCGCGATGCAATCGCACCGCCGTTTCAGCAGTTTTCAGTTATCTGCGATAAAGTTTTATGCTCTACGAGTGCTTTTTCGTATGCGTAACTGGGGAAATACAATCCGCTTTTAATATAGGTAATCTTTTATTTCATTCTGCAGCGACTATATCACCTGTTTCTTCGCTAAAAGCAAAGTTTAATATTTCGATATCACTGAAGACATCGATGACGAGCATTTTGGTAAGATTTTTCAGCTTGCCTCGAAAGTGTATTTCGAAATCGCGATCCGAAACTTTCCATACCATACCGACCGACGTCAAAGTCACACTTGGCTGGCTGCGTAACAAAGAGAGGAGCTGGTCTAGAATACACGAAAATTTCTCGTCTCCGCGATACATTTTTCAAAAAAGTCTCTAGTGCGTGAAAAATTTTCCCGGCTCTCTCCCAGAAAAAGATGAGAAAAAGCGAGAAACGAATGTATTTTCGAGTTCGCATCTGTCGTCGGTACTAGAGAGAGTGGAGAGACATAGGTGTATTTCGGTGCGCGGGAATTCACATAGCGATAATTGACTATTACAACAGCGAGCGATGAAAGCGCCGATGGTGCGCGCCTTTTGTGAGCGCTTGTGTATTCGTGGAGGAGAGCCGTTGATTAAAACGCGTTTATGGAAGGGCGGAGGAATGCTCTCAGATTTAATTTAGATTAGCGCACTGCTAGGTGTGCTAGACTGTTGGGGTGCAGCTTTAGTGTGCGATATTGTTTCTGGAAATCTGAACATTTTGGGCTGGTTGACCTTTTTAGCTTTTTTGTGCGGCTTGTTGAAAGTTTTCGAAAATGGTTTTAAAAAATTGTAATCTTATCTAAAATTAAGAGCGACGGAACAATTTTTAACTGTCCAACGAAAGGAAGTTAATTTTATGATTAACGTTTTGTTTAAAAATACATTATGCAACAATCATCAATTATACTTTTCGACGTGGAAATTGCACGTCAGATAACAAAAATTGCTTCACGCTCATCCATTACCTCGAAACGCATAGGAAAATCATGAAATATTATGCAGATTGCAATCTTGGCTCGAAAACTCGAAAAAACCCTCAAAACTCGGAAAGCCATAAAAAATGAAAGTTTAATCAAGGCCGCAATCTGCGAAACACGTAGCGCACAGCCGCTTCCCATCAACAGGCCGGGCTTATCAAAATTTCAATTACACTCTTTGGGAATTTAACAGCGCATAAATCGCGGCCCGCTTTATCGTGCATATAAAACGCGCGAGCCGCCGAGGCGGATTCCGGCGTAAAAATAATAACGATCGCTTATCAAGCATCCGGCCGGCGTTATAAACGCCAAGTTAACGAAAATAAAGATGCGGCCGGCCGTCCGTCGAAAATTGAATTTCCCGTGAAAGCTCGCAGGCGCCGACGAGTTTAGTTTGGAGTAACGAAGGTGTGTAATAAAGCCTGTCGCCCCGCGGCTTGCATGTGTGTATACGTGGACGCATGGAGAGCAAAATACGATCGATCGGCTAAACGCAGCCACGGCGCGGATGTGTATGCAGCGTGGGGTGCTTTAAGTTCAGCGTGCGGGATGTGTTTTAATGGCTTACGCGGAGAATTCCGCGGCGAGTCGCGCGGCCGATTGTTGGGGGCTTTGGGGAGACGCGGTTATGTGGTGATGTTTTTGGGTCGTCCGGAGTGGCTGTTTTCGCTGGAATTAATTCTTGCGATTCTTTTGGTTAGGTTGCGCACTGAGAGAATTATCATGGGGAAAATTTATAAGAAATTTGTTATTCTTTTTGAAAATATTACTAATGTTTAAAAATGTCAACGTGCTAAATAAATTTTTGAATATATTGTAGTAGAATTTTTTTCATTTTAACTTGTAGATTTGACATGTTCTTTTTAGTATTACTATTGAAACTAGTAATAATTCAGAGGACGAGAAATGTATTAATTTTAATTTCATATCTTCTGTACTTATTTTTTTTTCTAAATAAAATCGATAATAAAAGTATATAATCTTATAACTTCAATAAATTAATTGTAAAAAGTCGATAATTATATATTAAGTTATAACAAAATCTAATTTTTCACATTTTCTCTTTCTTGGTGTAAAGTTTGCTATAGAGAAAATAAAATTAAAATCTAATAAATTGTATTGTTGTTGTAAATGATGTTTAATAATTTTGAAAATTCATCATGAGTTTTTAAATAATGCAAATGGTATATGACACTCTGTCATCATATGCGTAACAATAGATTTTATGCTCAAGTAAAAAAACCCGAGTACTTTTATGTGTTTGCAAAAATTTCATGAACGCCAAAAAACAATCCATTAAATTAAATTAGTATTAAAAAATATTGCTCCGTCATTCAGCTATAAAATGTTACGTCCGCGTGACAACTAACATTTCCCTCAAAGAAAACGCATATCTTCATTTCCAACTATAAAAACAACTATGAAGCGAGCGCAAAGAAACACACTTGAATAACAAACAAGATTACTGAAATCCCTTAAAATTTCAAGCCTATCTCCCAGCGCTGCCTCCTATCCAAGCTACAGCTCCATCGTCTCCTGTTTACCAACTCGTCACGGAACGAGCTCGCTCTCTCGCACGTACGTCCTTATCCGCGAATCTCCGCAGGCGCCTAGCCGTATGTACAAACTCGACTGCGCGTCAAGCGAATGAAAAACGTTCACGGATCTATTCGCTCTAGCCACGCTTCTAAGCTCTACGGCTATCCAATCTTTCAATATAGTTATATCGCGTGAGAATGTAACGTACTGTTTTTTTCTTTTTTCGGATATAGGGAGCGTTGTTTATAGTTCGGCTTGTAGATATTATGCGGGGGAAAGGACTTAAGAAGAGTAGGAGCGAGAAGGGATTGGATTGAAGTATTGAAGGATGAGTCGTTGATAGTGGATTGAAGTGCGTTAATGTGATTTGAAAAGTTGGACTTGAAGAGAGTGTGACAAGTTGTTTATATAGAAGCTTCCGTATTGGGATTAGATTTTTAGATACTTTAGAGACAGTCAATGTTATTTTCTTTATGTAAATTCTTTCATAAATAAATAAATAGCCTGAGCGACAAAGAATGAGAATAAAAGTAAAAATACGCCGTTTTACAAGAGAGGCTCTAATAACTCTTTATCTAACATTCAACACGACTGAACGCAAGCTTAATCCTTCTTTCCAATATTTTCCCTCCTTCTTGAAACGTCCTTAAAGCTTATTCAAGCTTCGACTCATTGACCCACATACTCCGTCTGCCTGCACCCGCACACACCTACACACACACACATATACACAGAGAAGAAACGGACACGGACACACGCAGAATGATTTATTCAGTCACATTGAGAGTTGCTCCTCGCGCAGAAAAAACAAAAGCCCGGAAAGAAATACAACATCTGGCAGTCCTTAATGTTTCAATAAAAACGCCGTAACTCAAGGCTCTCTTTGCGGCGAGTCTAAGGACGTGTATATCCTGGGCCGCGCGCGATATTTTAAATTTAGATCCGGTGTATCAGGGCGAAATGCGGACGACCGCACTGCGGCGAGCTAGAGAGAAAGAGAAAAGCTCGGCCGCCTCTCTCTCTCTCTCTCTCTCTGTATATACATATAAGCTGGCAAGAGACGGACGCTCGGAGGCACCGTTTAAGGCATATGTATACATGCGCGAACACAGCTCCCACGCGCGGAAGCGCCTTTGATTTATTAGCTCTCGCAGAGCTCGATGCGTGTTTTCGAGGGGGATATATGCCGCAGTGGATGTTGAGTCGCTGCGGACGAGTGTAATGAGCCAGGGGCCGGACGAGTGTTAAGGGATTATTCACTTTTGATGGCCACTGCGCCCAGCTGACGCAAGCCTCGCCCTCTTCCTATAGAGTCCACTCGGGTTATGGGGGGCTTTTCATGACTTGAATTGACTTAAAATGCGTTCACTCTTTTATTTTAATCTGTCTTAACAATTCTTATTGTTAGTAGGGAACTTTTGTGTTTTTACTATCTTTACTTATAAAATAATTTATTACTAAATCATAAGCGTTTTATTACACGATGCAGTAGGCCCTCTAATAAATAATAGGCAGAAATGAATAATGCCGGCCATCAATTAAAACCGTAATCCTAAACAAAATCCATCATTCTCTAGACCCCCGAAAACCCGCTTGTTTGTCTGCCGCCCAACAAGCCCCCTATGAAAAATTGCAGAGCGCCTAATTAAGATCGATTCCCAACATCCAGCGGCGGCTGGATCACGCAAACGCCTACGTGCACCGGGAGACGCTGCGAAGAAAAGAGCATTGTGCGCATCATCCAGAGATTCTCTCCTGCAGCGGCTCGCGGCTTTTTCTCGGCCGGTTGCGCCGTTTCATTAATCATCGGGGGCTGAGGGGCTGCGAGCTTTTATCTCGCGGTGCGCGAGTTTTGTTATCCGTCGTCGTGCCGAGGCTGCTGCAACGAGACGATTGTGCTTGCGGAAAATAGAGCGTTTCTGTATTGTTGTATTGTTTTTTCTATATGCGCTCTCTTGTCTTGTTTTTTTTAATGATCTTGTCGGGCCATTTATTTTCTTAGTTGCAGATTTTTCTGAGCGCGGGATTTTTTCTGCGCAGGACGCGACTTTGAAATGTTCTTTATTAAATGCAATCCTTTAAGAGGTTTATTGAAGCGAGTTAAATGAGAAATGTTGTTGTAAAGGGATTATGTCGTTAATGGACAAGAATGGCTTTTGTTTCAAATTTTATTTTAGCGGAAAAAGTTAACAATCGAAAATATAATTTTCCATTAAATTAAAACATATTATTCAGTCTTATGCAATACTAAAATTCAGAATTATGAATTAAAATATAAATCACAACGATGCGTCAAAACAAACCATCAACCGCCTTCCATTAAAAAAAAAGCACTGAAAAGCTCTCCACTCGAATTTCCAATTTCTCAGACCCTTAAAAACGTATTAGACCTTAATGAAAAATCTCGCTCCCCTTCAAAAATAAAAAAAGAAGCCTGTACACTCTCGAAGCGTCGGATCGATCGCTCCCCGCTCGCTAAAAAAGAGGGATAAACAAAAGCCGCTTTCTGCCTTAGTTAGTCTCTCTGCGCTCGGCGGTCCTTTTTAATCCAGCCCGCGTGTATCTCTGCGTGCGTCCGTCATCGTTCGGGCGACGCCCGGCTGGATCGCGTGAGAAATTGGCCGCGATAACCCAATTAGTGGGGACTCGTAGCAGCGGGGGTGGAATACATTGGACGCGTAAAGTTCGAGTCTTTGACGTGGAAACTGCAGCTCGATTTTTTGGAGGGATTCGGGGGATTTTGGAATTTTGGTTTGGGTGATGAGAGGATATTTAAATGGAGCGAGTGATTGAGTTGATAAACAAAGGAGGGATTAAAATGTGCGCAAGAAAAGTATCGTTATAAAAAATTTGTCTCGATACTGATATTTTAAAAAATTGCTAATAGCGAAGTTTCTTACAAATTTTCTAATGGCTTCATAATATTTTTGAAAGAAGTGCATATATCCATTAATTAAAAAATGAGTCTCTTAAAGTTTAGCAAGACGAAAGTTTAGCTATAGCGTGAAATAAATGGGCTTCACAGGTGGCATCCTAGTTTAGTCTCCGCGATGCTCGCGCGATAAAACCGTTCTTTTCCTAAGATCGAGGAGAAAAAGGAATATATATCGCTGATAGCAGCGCGCCGGCGCGCAGTTTACATCAGTCATTTTTTATCGCGTTTTATATTTTAGAGTTACCATTTTTCATTGTTCTTTATGGCCTCGCGTATTCTACGGCGGCTGCAGCGCGCGCGTGTCGCGTGCTTATAATACTTTTTCCAGCATGAATGCCTCGATGTATACCTATACGAACCTGTAGCCGACTACACGATATTTATTCTGAAACGTTAATTCTCTACCATTTTCATAATTGATTCCATCCCGCTTGTATTTATTATTATTATTATCAATGCCCGTAGGTACTTGATCGTTTGATTAATGACTTTGCCTCATTACAGCAGTCACATATTCGATATCAATTTATAATCCTTATCGCAAACATACATCTTAAAAGCACGAGTTAAAAAGGAAAAGCCATCTAAAAAAACACGAGTAAAGCAAACGCGCTAGAAAATCCAGCGTAGACGAAAGGCGCGGTACACATCGCGCAATCCTCCCCCGACTAAACATGCCGGCGTATAGAAAACCGATGAAATCCGAAACTAACCGCGCAGCCGCGCGTCAACGGGAACGCGAGAGAAGCCGAGGGCGATGATACAGACTCCACACACACCCTCGAGAGCAAAACTCGGGGATATATATTCGATCTCTGTGTGTACGCGATGCTGCTTTTTCTTTGCTCCGAGCGAGCTTATATACACGTTTTGATCTTCCTTCAAGCGAGTGTGGGTGTGTAGGTGTAGGTGTGGGTGGGTTTCGCTGCTGTGGGACGGCTCAGTGATGCAGTTTGTGCGGGCCGCGAGGCTCGATTGGGATTTCGATGCGGGTCAGCTCGGCTGCGGAGGCTTTTCGATTTTCATGTTATTCTTTGCGGGATGGGCTTTTCTCGGCAGCGCATCGATTTTGGATTAATAATAGCTGTGTCGGGCTCGCTTTGCTGCGAAATCGGACGTAAGACGCGCGGATTTTTCGAAAATATATTCAAGTGCTCGTGTACTGGGTAAAGACAATTTCGAGAAACTGATATACCTCTCTTTTATTTCTGTTTCAACAATGACTAAACTCGCGCGACGAAAGGCTAAAAAGAAAAGGAAAAAATAATCCTGAAAGCTTTTACCAGCGCTAATCCTCGTTACTCTTCAAACATCACTCAGCGAAACATTATCTCTGTTTACGAAGACATACCGTATCTAAGCCTGAAGGCAAAAATGATTGATCTGCGCGGCCATTAAAAGCGCTAACGACACCAGCTCGCGAGCGGACCGGCCCTCGAACTGGGTCGTAGTCTGCGCGTCTAGTTTTAATGCGTCCTCCTTAATCGAGAAAATAGTCAATTAACCTTCGCGCGATCGCCGCCCGATATGTTTGCGAGTGTTTGCTCGGCGCCTCCTTCCCCTATTATCCCCTCCGAGAGCGAGAGCCAAATCAGTGTCGGAGCTTTACGAGCGGGCTTTAAAGCCGAGCTTTTACACTGCCTGCTTTTTGCGCCCGGAAAAGTCACGAGTTTTCTCGCCGGGAGTGTGTTTTTCTTTATGGTTTTTTTTTTGGAGAGATGGCCAAGGGGAGATTGTTGAGTTTTTTTGACGTTAGTACAATAGGATGGTAGTAAGTTGATTAGCTAGTAACCGTCAGGTGTTACAACGAACAAATTTGTACAATATACTTAATCATATAGTTAGTCATGATTTTAATAATAAATACTTATTATTTCTTTTAGAACGAATGGTCGAACGAATCCACATTTTGCTGTTTAGATTAGTTTAAATTTTGGTACTATACTTATTATATAACTGATGTACAAATCGAGCTAAAGTTAGCCCGCAAACTATTAACTTTGTTACTTGAGTTGAATTTTAAATGCACAAATGTGCTTTACAGAGAGCTAGGAAGTTTACAGTATACAAGAATAACGCGGGTGTTTCGAATTTAACGTTGGGTTTTAAAGATAAAGTAAATCTTTGTTTATGTGGCTATGCTGGATATCTGGTTTATACATTTGATTGGATGGCCCTTTAGAACAGGAGATACTGATTTTACGAGTGCATTGCAACCTTTTTATGCCCGCTTATAATTTTATATCAAAATAATTCCATCTAATCTTAAATCTATAGTTTCAAAGAGGTCACCATAGTTTGAAAAAATGAACAATGCCGCGTTTTATAAGAATTCCTCCGTCCTATGCCGGAAGCTTTTAAAATCTTAAGATTACCGTTTTAAGTATAAACATAAATCCTTCCGCAATTTTTTATCGTATAAGGAAAACTCTATCTTAACGCTTAAAACAATATTTATTCCCAATAATTTATCGCTCATAAAATCGTTAAGAAAACGTCCATCTTATTTCTCACAAAAAATCTATTCTAAAAATCAAAAACAAAGCTCTTTCCCCGCGTCTTCCAGGTGGTTCTATCCATTCCATCGCAGAAAAAAATCAAGCATCACAAAACGCAGACTCAAGAGCGCGCGTCATCGGCCGCAGTTAAATTTTCGCCTATATAAACTCTCGCACAATATTCGCAGCTCTGACCTTCGCGACTCGCTCGGATGACGCGAAAGGAGATGCGCAGCCAGCCGGTCTTAAAATAATTTATTACGAAATCAGCGGACGCGCGTGCCATTAGCTCGTTCACAATTGCCTTTATCTATTTGTTTTTGCGCACGTGGACAGCCGAGCTTCCTGGCCAACTCTGCTTTCTGTTTTGCCTTTTGTCGCTCGGAATGTGATTTAAGATTTTTCACGCTCGTTTATTTTTGATGCGTTGCGCTGCAATTGCGAATGGAAAAGTATTTTTGCGGATGAGGAGTTATGGCTTTGCACGGATGCGTTGCGTTATTGTTTGTCTTTGTGTTGAGTTTTAAATGGTTGTGAAAGGGACGTTTTTATGAATGGTGTGATTGATTTTAGTACGCGCTGATTAAGCTAATTACTATTAAGTGTAATTTTACGTGGAAAAATAGGAGTTTATCTTGATCGTGATCGTATGAGTTTTTTTGTGTGTTTTGTGTTTACGTAAGTACTAAAGTTCAAGACTTTGATGAAGATTTATTTTTTTTTTAACAAATACAACTTCACTAAATCATTATCATTTTTTTATATTTCAATCTAAATATGTAAATAGCGATCGTTAAAAAAGTTTAACCTTAAAGTTACATCAACATAAGACCTGAATCTTCCCTTGATATTTCCAGATTCTCCATCATTAATTTTGCAAAGCATTCTTTCAAAATGCATAAGCACAGATTTGCTTTATTTTACTACAACAGCTTCGATCTATACAAAACGAAAACTATAATACATTCATCAGCCTCATTACCGTGATTCACATCTCTTCCGGAAACGCTAAATTTTTTACACACTTCTTAGCAGGTACAAAAAAACCCAGAACCAGTCATACCCAAAGCAACCGTCCTTCTCTCCGTCACTCATCCCAAACGCACAAACAATTTCTTTTTCCTACGTGCCGAGAACAGTACACGAAACTCGTCCGCTCACGAAGCCATTACGCAATCCTTGCGCAACTCCGGCTCGCAGATGCGTGTCTTTGCACTTTTGCAGATCGCACTGTTTTACCTCTTAACGAGGGACTCCCATTCCCTGGCATTGTTTAAACGCGCTTTCGCGTTTGTTCGCGAAAATCGCGCTGCCGCATCGTTGACGAAAGTCGGAATTGCGTAAAGTATCTTGCGCCGCTGGAAAAGAAGTTTGCAGTGAGAACTCCACGACAATTGGAGGGCCGTGAGAAGATTTTTGCACGGGTGGTCCGTTGGGTACAGTTACGCGCGTACTTTCTAGTTTTTATGAATTATTTATAAAATATTAATTTTCCGTTTCTATCGGAGGTCGTAATTAGCCAAGTATGAGTGATTTTATCGTTTTTGCATTGAGCCTGATTACGATCGTAATGCAGGTAAATAAAGCATACTTTTGTTATTGGTTATTTATATTTAGAATCGATTATGAGCGACACGACGAGAAAAATATTTACCCAGCCTCTCTATTTTAAACCCGACTCGTCATTAAACTGTCATTCAATCTTAACTACTCCCATTTCAAAGCCCTCGCCTTACGCCGCGAAACTATTCTGTATTTTTAGGTCAAACGATAGACAGCAACGTGTTGCTTCGTCCGATCCGCCTAGTTACAATCCTCGGGCTGCAACAGTTCTTGGCAGTTCGCGCTTTTCCACCCTGACAACGAACTGCGCAAACGGAATATAATTTTCCCTATTATCCGGCACTCGAGGTCCGACGCGCGCGTCTGTACGTATCTGCATTTCAAATTATCCCCGGGGCCGCGCGCAGCGAGGATTAATGACTTGCTCGAATTTTCCGGAGGGCAGTTTTCGCGGATTTGCATTTAAAATCACGAGCTGATCTCTTGCTTTCTTTTGCGCGAGGGCGACGCGAAAATGGATGGAAAGATGAGAAGTGCCGCATAATCCGTTCGCCGGCCTGGAGTCGCTTCTTTATTTTGCGTAATTGCGAGGTGTCGGCTGATGGATTGGATCTTAATGAGAATCATCATTACTATTCTTTAGCTGAAGCTAACGCTAGCGTGGGTTATTATGACGGTTTATTGCTGCGGTAGAGTAGCTGTGTAAATATTGCTGAACCAGCGCGCGGCTGACGCTACCCGCTTTTCTGCTGATTTTGTAGGGCGATTAAATAATTTCGAAGAATCGAGGTTAATAGGTCTTTGGAACTTATCGACTTAGAAATTACGTTAATAACGATTGATAATATCTGTTTACTTAGAACAAATTCATTATTTACTATTGAAACTATTTCTGCTACATCAAACAATGTACAGCGCTTTTACCCTTCGCATAATGTGCAATCCAAATTTCAATACATGCCCGAAAATTCACCCTCGATAATTCGTCACCAAAATTCGCTCATTCAAAAATTTCAACCTCAAATTTTGCAACTCTTCATAATCAAGCCCACGCCATTGAGGCTTAATCCTCCCACGCTTCTGAAACAACAACACTGAGAACGTGTAATCCAGTATCATTAAGCCTCCTTCTCAGAATTCCTTCTTCATCGAGCCGCGCGAGGATTACAATCTAGATATACTCTATATTCACTAGCGCCTTCATTCCTCCCTAAGGCGATCCGCGAGCGATTTACGTGCGCGTAATGGCTATGACGTGAGCGTGTGCATCTTCCAATACTGCTTATCTGCAGTAGTTTGGGAAATTCGTTGTGAGATTTTGTTTAAAATCGCATGCTAAACTTGCTGGGGCTTTACGAAAGCTGATGCTGCGTGCTTTTTTAATAGTGGGGCTAATAGATGTATAGTTAATGTATTCTTGAGAACCGAAGGCGTTAGAAGAGAATTGAATTTTAATAAAATTAAGTAAATTAAAAAACGTTTATCGTTAAAATTTATTTTTAATTTACTAGAATTATTGGAATTTCGCGATAAAAAGCTTATTATTCAACATCCACCAGAAACTACCGCTCGGGCACTTAATCTCTCGTCCTGAATTATCGAATATCCCCGGCTCTCTCGGCCCCTACACCGCTCCACTAAATCACTTCGGCGACGGAACAAAATACAGCGTATCGCAGCAGAAAGTTCAGTGCCCCGTGCACATCGACACCTCGCGCCGTAAATCACCTGATCTCCCGTTAAATCGATCTTTAGAGCTCGCCTCAGATCAGACATGAGGCTAAAAAAAAAAGAAGTGGATCCTAAATGCGCTTTCGTGGTCGCCACGTCAAAAGTGGATATAAGTGTGTATAAAGTTCGCGGGCGAAAGTCGGCGGTGAGCTTGCGAGCTTTTTGCCGGGAGCTTGCAAGCGCGGTAATTCGATAAGGTCGTGGCGCGCCGAATTCCAAGTTTGCAAGTGGGTAATGGGGATGGGGAGGATTACGTGTCCGGAGTTCTATAGCTTTTAATTTGCCTCTTTGCTCGCTGTTTTTCGGAGATTTCTGGGAGGTTAAATGCTTGCAGGTTGAGCTTTTTGTGTTTTTTAATAAGCTTCGACAGTTTCTTGCCTGAATTTTCTGAACAGCAGCTAGAAATGCTTACTTGGTAAAGTAATATTTCGATAGTCTTCAATAGAATAACACCCATCGGAATAATTACGATCCGGAAACACGCATTTCCTGAACAAACTCCCAAACAGGACAAAGAAAATTAATCCATCCATCTCCCTCCCCAATCCCATCTCAAGCCGAAAATTGCCCCGACAATTTCGCAGTACTCGCGCTCTACTCTCACAAAGCACCCCGCTCTCAGCTAGCAAGCCATCTTATTTGCCGCGAATTAAACATGCAAATGCCCCGTTCAATCCAGCGCTTATACACAGATTCGCTCGCAGTCGATCTGCTTAATTCTAATGACGGAGAGAATCGCAGACTGACGCTGCGCTCAACACAATACGTCATTCGCGCCCTGGCGCGTATGTAATGCGGCGCCTTTCCGGGAAGGGGTCAAAGGGGTAATCGAGTGGCCGGATTACGGGAGCGAGAGGCAAGTAGGCGAGCTCGGGGATTCTAGTTATGAGTCGCGCTGCGCAGCGGCTGCTGGTTTGGTGTGATTATCCATGCGGCCCGCGGATGCGCGAGCGGAATGTAAATGCGAGGAGCGATGATTCAGAGCGGCTCTGTTTTTTGTGCTTAGCGGCTGTGATTGATCGTACGGCTTTTGCGGATGATTGTCGTTTACTTAGCCAAGGAGCTCGAGGAGGATTAAAAATAGATCTTTGTTGCTTGTGGAAAGTTTTAAACTTGGTAATCTGTGTTCGATGCGGATGATGAAGATTGTAAATGATTGTTATTATCTGGTAATTTAGAATCGGCTTTTATAATCAGTTTGATAATTCTTTGAAGTTTTAATTTTTAGACCTTAATTATTCTTACCAATTAAAATAAAAGATTGCAAATATGTGAATAAAATATTTATTTAAATATTTCATTAATAAACTTTATTTATTACATTAGTTGTCCCACCAAAACAAAATAATGTTAAAAATATTGGCAAGAAAACTGAAGCAAAAGCAGCTCACGTCTTCATAGCCAACTTGTACGATGATTCCGGATCACTTAAGCTCAAAAGCCCCCGTCAAACCTCCAAAATTACGACTAATTTTCCACCTAGCCCCCCGTAACTCTGCAGTCTCTCTCCCACTCTCTCCGCTCATAGAGAAAAGACGCTCCACTTGCTCCGCGCTCCCTCCCACCTACACACAGCACGTAATTCCACGAATTCCAGGATGCGCCTGGGCACGTAATCAAGATTGCGCGCGTGCAGACTCGCAGGAGTAAATTATTGCCAAGCTATACACAAAGGGAGAAGGTAAGAGAGAGAGGTAGCATCGACTCGTCGTTTTGCAGCTTCGTTTACAACGCGCCGTCTTCCTCACTCTCTTTATCGAGCGCCGAGAGAAATTGCGAGTGAAGCTAGCCCGTTCCTGCAAATTGTCAACGTCGTGTTTGCGCGGGAGGACGAGATGGATGGACGGATCAGCGACGCCTGGACGCCCGGCTAGACGGCAGAAAGATAGCACAGAAAGGAAATTTCCGAGTTTACGAGAGACGCTGGACGACGAGTGTTGCTGGACTGCGCGTTGTTACAGCTGGACCTGATGGACGCGGAGCTTGGCTGCTTTTTTGCAGGATATAGCTGAGGGCTTTCGAGTCTGTTGGTTTCGGGCAGCCAGACTGGAGATGGGATTTCGGAGGAAAAACACGTGTGAGGAGCGCGAGGTTTTGCTGCAACGCGAACGTTTAGAGGAAGAGTTTCTCTTGCTTTGAACTAGGAGAGGATTTTTTGACACAAATGGATCGTCTGGATAGAGCGCGACCCTTTCTACTTGAGCGTTTTGAGATGCTTAAAAGCGAAGTGTATAGTATTTATGCAAGTATGCTTCAATGTTATTAGAAAGGTAGATGCGTTTCAAAAGCGACCTCAAAGCAACAAGTCTCTTCTTAATATTTTGATAATTATTTGAGTGGAAAGTTTTCTTACAACACTTTGTTTCTTTAGTTAATTTAAATAATTCATTTCTAGATAAAATGTAGCTTTTTTAAACGTGAAATAAATAATTTCAAGTTAGAGATACTCATTTAAATTTTTTATTTTTAACTAAATTTCTACTAGCACGAGCACTACTTATTAAAATAACTAGTAACTCCACAAACAACATAAAGATAGAGTACTTATATCCGTCATATTCTATAACCCAGTGCATGTATAATTAGGATCCCAATATGAAAAAATCAAATTGCATTCCATATTTCCGTAAATTATACAGCTCTGCTAGAGCCATGGCACAATGCAAATTCTCTACGATAAAAAGTACAAAATGAAAAAAAAAGAAAAATTAAAAAACAATTTTAATCGCAACAATCACTCAAACTTTCCAATGCCACACCTCATTCATTCACGAGCAAACTCATCCCAAAGAAACACCTCCACTCCCCCTTTCCACACTCCCAAAAGAAACGAAAATCGCTCGAAAAAGCCAGTAAAAACAAGAATCGCGCATCGATCTCGGCGAAAGCGAATCCCAGCATCGAGGCCCCCAGCGGGCCGCTTATCTCCCTCCTCGGCGTTTGCGATTTAATCGATGCCAAGGATATCACGTGTGCGCTCTCGGGCGCTTGCTTGCCTACCGATAAAACCGCGCCGACCGGTCGGCCTAGACCTACCTACACCTGCAGCGGGAAGTCTATATGTCTTTCTCTCCCTGCTGCCGCGTGCAGGAACTGGTTCAACGAGCTCTGGGCTCGCGATTACATCAGAGCCGCGGCTACTGATACGCTTGTCTCTCATGCCTTTCTTTAGTCAAATCTTGCCGTGTGATGTATATGGCGCGCGAGTTAGCGGCTCGCAGCCTCATGTGCGCACGCACGTGTGTGTAGTTAATTAAGATCGATTCCCGGCGTTTTTGCGCCTTCTTTGGGCTGCCGGGGAAAAAAACTTGGCTGAGTCAGAGCGAGAGAAAATGACGGGCTGTATGTACGTGTGTGGATTAGCCTGGGTGAATTTGGTCTTGTCGGTGATGGATGTTGATATCGATTAGGAGAGACGCGGTTCAGCAAAGGATTATGAATTCGTTTCGCCAAATGCGAGGGAATTGGCTCAGTTGGCTGATTGCTCTTCATTCCTTATGAAAGAACGGAGCTAGCTGTATTTGGTTCTGCGGCGTACGGAGAATTTTAAGAACGAAGATTGCAGCAAAAAGATAGTTTGTGACCGTATATGTTACCGTACTTAGATTTAATTGATTTAAGTGCTGGAAATGTTGACTTTTTAATATAGCTGCGATCAATTAAACTTATCCATTAAATGATTTAACAATAATTTTTTGTTCTGTAACACCACTTTTATAAGTGATTTTTGTATTGAAGTAAGAGATTATGTTTTATACTGTGTGAAGTAACTTTTTGAAATTTCCAGTGATAAACTGGTATTTGTTCAAACACAAACAACTACAGTAATTCAACTCCAAATCATCCCAAGAATTCAGTACTTATAAATTTCAATAATTTAGCATTTCGATACACCAACTAGCAACTAAATTCCAAACATTCTAAACTGCAGAACTCCCAGGCCTTTCTCCTTCTACCACACAATTCATCAACTAAAACCTCGCACCCTGGTCAGCCAAGTCTCTTTCCCCGTCCGAATTTTCCATTCGGTTTTTCGGTTCTACATGTCACGCATAAAAGGAAGAAGAAGAAGAAAACGATGAAGAAGACAAAGAAGAAAAAAGTAACGAGAGTAAAAGACAGAAAAAGAAAATTGGAAAGTTCGTCCTCTTACCTGTGAACAACGTTGGCCAGAAGGTCATTGTGCCGCAGTCTGTAGTCGACGTCGACCTTCTGATAGTTGACCGTGAGCGTGCCGGCGCGTATGCAGCGCTCGTACTCCTCGGCCGGATGGGCCCGGAACTCCCGGGCGAACACCTCCAGGATTTTTTCGCCGACCCAGCGGCCCTTCGTGAACGTCGTGAAGGTGAAGTAATACGGGTACACCTTGCGCAGACCTGAAACATAAACGAATTCAAGATTATTAAGTTGCTATTTTTCATATACTAAATTTTTTCTAAGTTGAATTTTGAGAAGTATAAATTATGAATTTGTATGAATTTCATTTTGCGTAAAGTATTTAAGCTTGAATCAAGAAAGTTACGGCTATAATTAACAGTTTGAAGCCCGGTGCACTCAAAGGAAACAAGCACGAAAAAATGTAATGAAAATATACCAACAACTAAGGTAAAAGTTCGGGTTTCATTGGAGGGTCAAAAATAGAGCTAAAAAGAGAGAGAGGAGGGAGTAGGAAAGCCATACCGGGCCCTGGGTATAAAAGTATCCTCTTAGTGTATAACGAAACTTCCTTTCAAGCTCTCCTTTAAACTACAAGAAACGAGCGTGTATACAAGCCGGAGCAGACGTACACACGTAGACGAGTCGCGCCATTAAGACCCTCGCCTCTCGCATCCACCCCCACTTCGCTGTAGCTTGCGGTACACGCGAAAAATACTAGCGAAGGGGGAAAAGACGAAAAAATAAAATGAGATGCACAGTAAGGCGTGCGAGGGTAATGAATATACTTCATTATTTTTATGTGGTTATAAAAATGACGTTGATTCTGGTTAAAGAATGGTTCAATAAAATATAAACTGTGATAAATAGCGATTCGCGGCATGAAAGTTATTATTTTTTAGTTTCGGATTCGCTTGAATAAATTTATACAAACTTATAAATCATCCTCTTCAGACGAGAAACGACCTAATTTTTCAGCATCTTTTCAGAACACAATAGATGTATATGCGAGTCTCAAGAAATTTTTCATAATATTAAATAAGAAAAGCTAAAAAATTTGGCCAATATTTCATGTGCTCAAGAAAAAGTCTACTAGCAGAAATAACTAAAAAAAAATTCTTCAACAAGTAATAAAAAATACAATGTTAACATTGTCAAGTGCACGTTAATCTCAGGCTCATATTCACGAATAAAAGAACAAGCCAGACGAATACGTTTTTCCGCTTTAAAACTCGTAATATCTCTGCACTTCCCCACCCAACAAAAGCTCACAACAGCGAGGCAAAAGAAAGAACTGCCAGCATTTTTCTAAGCTCGCTTGAGCTATTAAATATCTGCGCAAAAATGTCACAGTCCTGCGCCCCTCAGCCCGCACGAAGTACTGTGATTATTTCCTACTTACTTGCGTCAACGTATTTTACGCACGCAAGCGAGGGAGAAAAAAGGGTCTCGTGACGGAAAATCGAGGACGAAGCGGGATCAGCCAAGACGCGTCGATGCGTTGAAAGAATTGGAGTGAGTATTTCCGTAGAGCCGAAAGAGATTTTAAGAAGATGGAAAATTTTTCTTTTTTGGTTTTGCCCGGGCACTTTTTTCGAGAAGGCTTGGCGTGTTAATTCTGGGACAGAGTGATGATTGCGACGAGAAGAGAAAAAGTGAGAGATACGGAATACCAATAGTATGGGTGACTTTGAAAAAATGCTTTCAACTATTTTTCTCGGCTGAATATTTTTGAAATTTTTTAAATTTTAAATGTGGCCTTTCTTCTAGATTCATTTTTTTTTTAAATTTAAAACGTAATGTAATCAAAGTAAAGTATACTTTTAAGTTTTACGTCTTTATTATTAATCATAACGGAGATGTATTGGTTTAATATAGAGTATTTAAATAAAAAAGCATCACTCAATTTAATCCATTAGAAAAGTATGAATATTTATGAAGGTATATAAGAAGAACTCTTTCTTATATCATAATTATTATCTTATAATGCGAAAAAATACTCTAGAATTTTAAAAGAAATATAAATTATTCAGCTCATTCTAATTGATCCTGATGGAAATTTACGATTCATTAAACGAAAATGGATCGAATAAGTAAAGAGGCTTCGATATATCCGATTAAAATGAAATGGGAATGGAGGGCTTTCATAATAAGCTCTGAAGTTTTATGCATAGTTCACCAATAAAACGTTAAAATTAGTATTTGCTTTTAGATTATTAAATTTTCAATCTTAAAAACTTAAATCTCTGCCTTACAAAGCTGTTAAAATTATTCGTGAAATACACTGATGGATGTCTTTCAAAGTTGTCATTTCGTAAAATATCCAGTTGTAATAAGTCTCATTTTTTTCGCTTCTCTTGAATCATCGCAGGGATTCTTTTTCGTATAGAATATTGGAACAATGCTGAAAAGACGTCTACGGGGTCCACGATATTGGAAAAAAAGAGATGAGGTTTTATCTCGGGGCTTCGGCAAGCAAAGACGAGCCAAGTGTAAAGTTTCGATAGGGCACCGAGAGCGAAACTTTTGCTGATAGATCTCAATACCGCATTTTTTTTTTTATAATTTTTCCTTTTATTCTAGAAAATACGCACGCTCGTTGAAACTCGCTTTTACAAAAGCACTTCGATTTGATGAAAGAACCTTCTCCAGCGTTCAATTTCAAATCACTTTGATCTCTTACAATTAGAATCCATGCTGATGCGCAAAATTACAACTAGATATAGCGTTTTTTTTACACATTTGCTACGTTGGTGCTATTAATAAGATTAAATCCCTTTTAATCCGAGAGAATTAAAAAAGGAAATCGAATAAATTGCACTGCGCAGCATGAGCGCGCGTTATGTAGTTCCGAGTCCATTCCGTTTCGTATTTCATTGGAAAAAGCCGAGATTATCGTTTAAGATTTAATAAATGTACTTAGAAGGGGAAATGGAAGAAAAAACTATGCCTATAGAGTAGTATTGGGATTATTTTCGAAGCTAATGCAAATCGAAAATCTATAAACCGTGCCGAAACTCTCTTTTCGAAATCCTCCGATAAACGATCTTTCGCACAGCCGAAAAAAATATTCAATATGTTAGCGGCTTTCGTTTTAATTGTCAGATTTGCGAATATCGATAGAAATTGAGGGTTAGATTTGAAAATTTTTTAGATTATTAGAAAAAGTTTTCTACATTTATTAAAAACATTTACTTTTAATTTTGTGTTTAAGCTGTGACAAACTTAAAAAAAAAAGTAAAATAATTTCAGAGTTTTCCAACAGTTGGAATGCTTAAAAAAAGAAGAAAATTTTGTGCTTAAACTTGTAAACGATAAAACTATGTTTATAGTCTACTTGCATAATACTATAATACTACAAAATTAACTTTATATTAGAGCGAAATCCAGAAACTTAAAATAATGGTCTTTACCGTTCTTATTATCTTGAGAGGATTCATAAATCTTATAGAGTGTTATAACTACAAGAAAGTAGATTTTATTATATTTATAGCACTTATAAAGTAAGAAAAAATAATGTATTATTTCGCTATATTCAGTTGATATAATTTACAATGGTTTTTGAAAAAGGTTTAAATACCTTAAGATACAAGAAATTTTATTTTTATAGTCGACTTATGAACAATTATATTATTATAAATAATTAAATTAGTTAGATTTAAATATAATACAACAAAACAGAGAAGTAATTTCAATGAAAATATTTTTTCAGATACGAAATAAAATGTGTAGTCTAAAAATACTGCCTATCAATCCTGAGTAAATACTTCTAAAACAATCATTCGCAGCAAACAATTTGTCAAACCCTGCTCTCGTTCAAAATGAGGCAAACAAATTGCCTTCCGATCTCTTTTCAAAAGCAAGGGATAAAAATCACTCGCACTCTCTCACCTGTAAACAAAGGAAGAAAAAGCTCGCTAACTTTTTTTTTTGAAAGAACGTGAATTTTGAAATTGCTAGAGCGCTGCAATTTACACGGTTGATGGCCTGCCAGCGAACCATGGAGTAGTATTCCGTTGTTTTTCTTGTTCTAGCAAACGCTCGTCGATTATTGTCGAATCAGCGAACATGTGTGGAGCTCGCGCATTTGCATGAGAGAGTTGGAAGTCGACGCGGAACGATTGGATTATTCGATAGGATTAAGTTATAGCTTTTTGGATATTTCGATGTATTTGAATATTATGGTGATTTTGAAAAAATGATTAAATTGGAAAGATGTAAATACCCGGAAATTTCCAGAAATTATATAGACATTTAGTAGAAATGATAATTACTTTCTGATTGTTTAAATATTTATTATTAAAATACCAAAGTGACAAATTTTAATATTATAGCGAATATTTATAAACAGTGCGTTTTATATTGATTCTAACTATTTTTGAAATACATTACATTAATTCAATTGTAATTGTAACATTTAATTGTAACGACTAATTCATAGGACGAAAAAACAATCGTGTTTTTTAAAAGCTTCTTAAATTGCAGATTAAAGAATTTTTGCTTTGACGTTAATTGAATAACAGGAAACATGATGAATTCGTAATTTTAAATTTGAACTTCAGTTCTCAATTCTTACTTATGATAAAACTAAAATATTAGAATTTGTCTGGACAAGTCTACTTAGTACCATTGCATCACGCGCTCAACTAAATTGGAGTTCTAAAATTAAGTTGTCATGTGAAAAATTACGAAATAAAATTAGATTCTCATAATTATACTTTCCCTTAAATTTATATATCGCTCTAAAAATAAAAAGAAACGTTCGTTTAAACGAAATTTAGTGACATAATTTTTTATTTCAATGTAAGTGAGTCATGAAATACCTCACGCGCAATTAGAAACGTTAAATTAAAGTCTGATTAAATTTTTAGCTTCAAATCAACTTGCGTTAAATGCTGCTCTTTGAGAATCAAAGTTTCCACCATTTTTTCACCTCTTATCCGAAGTTTGAAATACAATATTATTACTTCATGAAGAAGATAACGTAGCAATCATGAAAGTTTGACTTCCAAGTTTCATAATCTCAATTCCAATGAAAGATAGTAAACTACTTGTTTGAAACGAATCCTTATAAACTGATTAATATAAAATTAATACCATAAACTTTCACGCATCCCACCCACCATATCATCATATATTTAATACGTCAATCCAATTATAAACAGATATTTTCCCAAGCAGATTTACATCATCCAATTTCACAAACCTTAAAATTATTATTTTACAACTCTATCAACTTTTCGAAAAAAAAACCTTCCAAAACAAACCAAAAATAAAAAAAAATAATAAATAAAAAACACGAGCAGCGCGCTGAATTAACAGCGTCCAGAGAGGCAGCACGCTCGAATAATTCTCTCGGCTCGCGTGTAATACCGCAGCAGCTGCGACGTGTTTTCCGTGCCTCCCACCCTTTCATTTCGCGCGCGCTCGACACTGATAACGAGAGCATCGCCGTCGCGAAATCGATACATCTACAGCTGATGTCGATAGCAAACCGAAGCGCGTATATATCGCGTATCATATCCGTTACCTCGCTGACTCGGTCATACAAAATGCAGTTCACTTTTTTTTTGTTTCCTTCCGATAGAGGGGCGTTTGATGCGAGGCTTAACTCTGGGCCTGGAGTGTCGTCCAATTAAAATTTCCAGAGAGCTGCCTTTTTTTGTTCTAAGATCTAATTAATCCCCCGGGAGCGTTGCGCTGGAAGATGCGGGAGATACGTGGGCTGTTGGCGACGAGGATTTTTAGGTGGGAGCGGAGGCTGGGATGAGTGAATATTAGGGAGGGTCGTTATGGCTATGGCTTTTATAAATTCGTGATGGGGCTGTTCAAGGTGCCTTTATAAAGGTTTCGAAATTTCAGCGGAGAAAGATGAGTACAAATTCTGATAAAAACAGAAAATCAACGATAAATTAAAGCTGTATAGTAGTCGCTTAGAATAAAAAATCAATATTGAATTCTTAAGTTTATCGATTCCTACAATCGAATTCATTAAACTTTTTGAAAGACCTATGGCTCGGCAAGATTGCCGTCAAGTCAAGACTTCGTTTCCAGCATCTAAAAAAAATCTTAAACCTTTTTTTACTTTCTTCTTGAAAATCAAATTAGAAAGCGATTGTGCAGGACTGACTTTGGTATTTCAGCTCAGCGCTCGAGCTTTCCTCCGTCGTCGCTCGCACGCGCGATATCTAATGGCTCGGGCGATTGAATTTACTCGCACGATGCACTCCCTGCGTTTTTTCCTTTTCTTCGTAGATATAGCCCCGGCGCTCTTGGACTGCTGCTCGCGCACGCGCGTTTAATTGCAAACATTCTATCGGCCGGGGGCAGCTTTTACGATTTTCCGAAAATGGAATGCGGGCAAGGGGGCGCTTAAAAAATTCAATTAAAATCGGCGGCTTCGCCCACGCTAAATGGAAACTCAAAGAGCTCAGGAACTCCGGCTACGAATTTAATTTTTCCTTTTTCCTCCGCGCTGCCCGAGTAAACCAATTTTTTGCGCAAGCTACGGGAACGCTCGACTAATGTTTCACTCTGGCCGAAGGTCTGCAAAAATCGGAGCGAACGCAAAAGTAACGGCGAAGCCAAATTAAGCAGGAAAGTTACAAGTTCTCAGCGATTCCGGCTCATTTGAATACTCCCATATCAATGAAAATGAATCGCGCAATCCCGCGCTCTTCTTCAAGGTAAAGGCTTCTGCCGATGCCGGTGAAAATAAAAGCCCGGGGCGCGCAATCGCGTGTGCGCTTGTTGCGAGAAATCGCGCATCTCATTCAGAGCACTAGCGGCCCGGGTAATTAACTTTGCGCTCGGTGCGTATATACAGCTGCAGCTCTAATATCCAGCGCGAAACTGAATATCGCGAGGAACGAAGCAATAAAAGCCGAAGGAAAAATGGGAGAAAGAAGGACAAGGACAAAAAAGCGGAAGGTGAGGGAGAGAGAGAGAGAGTCGAAGAGATGAGATACGGCTTTCCTTTTTATTCCTCTAGCGCGTGTGCGCCGGAATAAACTGTGTCTATTCAATTTGAATGCGCGCGGAAAAAGAGGCGCGGATGCTAGTTTCGTTTCGCGTGATAGAGCGAGTCCGACCTATTTTCGCGCGGAGCCGCTGCATTCATATGGTTTGATTTTTTCGCGAACGATCGCATTATGCTAAGGATAATGGCTGCGCTCGGAATTTCAAACTCGCGGGGGATAAGACTTTATTGTTCGCCGAGTTATAGTTTCAATTTTGCGATACTGGATATTCGGTACAGTGGCCTGGAAAAAATTACCTTTGTCTAACGCTTTCTATTTCTATATTTTCTGAAAATCAAACCCACGCTACATTTAACAGCGTCGTCATTAGAATTCAACTTTACCCGACGTAGATTCAAATTTACGAACGATAACGACGGCGTTCATCGTCGAAAATGAAACAGTAATTTTTCTTCACAAGCACCTCATCGAGAACTTGGCTCGGGGAAAAAAAAATTGCTAACAAACCATTTGAAAATGTGCTCGCCGAGAGCGAGAAGTTAAATTGAACATAAAAACTTTTCTGCCCTGTATATTTTTCTCTCGCTTGCCTCTGCGCTCTCGCGACGAGGTGTCTTCCCGGACATCAGTTCTCCCAGCCGTGCGTACGGCGCTCTGCATTCTCGTGAATTTCAGCGCCGAAAGATAGCAAAGTATAACCATTTTACTCGCGACTAGACGGGGAGAGCCAGCCAGATAGAAATACGAGAGGCGGGAGCGCGCTAGCGCTGAAAATTAGCCCGAGTAGCCGGTATTTGCGCGCTTTTTCCTTGAATAAATGAGAGGATTTTAATTTAATAGTTGAAAAGTGATGTAAATATGGTTTAGTCTAATTCTTTGACATTTTTAACGAAATTTTTTTAAATAATCTGAATACGCAGCTCATTTTAATCACGTAATTTTTCTTTTCATTCAAACTCAAAAACCGTATCCACACGTAATTCTTATCTCACGCCCGTAATCACAGCTGGCGAAAGTAAGAGCGTAGAACTGAAGCAAGATGCATCGGCAGCCAAGGAAGGAAAACCAGCTATACGTATCCAGTGTGGGCCGCAGTCGTAGGGACGTCTTTGTCATAGCGCTGCATGGAAAGGCAGAAAGAGAGAGAGAGAGATGGAAAGGGAGCCAAGGGCGAATAGAAAAGAAAGATAGAAAGGGGCTTACGACTGCTGCTCTCCTCGGCCTCGAGAATGAAAAGCTCAAGCCTCGCGCGGCCCGGAGAGGAGAAAATCCCTTGGGAGAGGAAAAAGAAGGAGCCCGGGCTAAACGCGCTGGCGGAGGATTTTTTTCGGTTTATATATGCGCGCTGATTAATCCGAGGGCCGAGTTCGGCTTTTTTTCGGCTGAATTATAAAGGAGAGACGCGCGCTGGTAAATACAAAAGTGCCCAGCGAGTTAATCCGACGAAGTGCCTGGCTTATCGATAAGATTTTTAAGGCTAGTGCGAGAGTTTATCAAAAGACGGAGGGATGCGTATTGGAAGATCGTTTTATGAGCTGCTTGAATGTAGTTCCAAAGAGGATCTGTTTATATAGATGGACGCGTACTCTGCGAAATTAGATTTTAGAATTACCTCCTGATGGGGGATGGCAAAAAGGTTTAATTTTGAGGAAAAACTTTTAGACGTAATTTTCTCGGGGTAAACTAGAATTTCAGAAGAGTAAACGTTTTTGCAAACTGATGTTCGGCAAATATCGATTTTAAAGGTAAGTCTAATTTCCGCTTGAAAGCGGTGTGGGCATATTATTCGATCTTTGAAGATTTATTTGAGCACATTTTGAATTATAAAACATTACTACATTATATTAGGCAACTTAATTTAAATCTCTAGAAAATAAGTAAAGTCTATAAAAGTTAAAAATTTTAATTTGTTTAGTTTGTTAAATCGATTTGCATTTTTAAAGAGCATTTAAAACCTGCAATCAATTTTATCCCCTTTTCAAAAATAATAGTTTCTCGATATACCAAGTTCAATAAAAAATGGGTGTCATGTTCAGCGATGAGCAAATTTAGACGTGAAGTCACGTTCGAGTAAGTTCACACTTGCAGCGACGACTTCGAGGAGGACCATCTGTTACTACTTACAAGTATGTACATCACGTATTTAGGGATGTACTAGTTTATCAAGTTACACAGTCTAGCGTCTATACCTAGACAGACTCTGCGTTGTTAATAATTAATTTGGCCAACTGCCTCATTCATTAAAAATCAGCATCTATACGTCAGCCGTCAGAAGTATCTCAATAAACTCGCGGAAGTAAAATTTAAATAATTTTTCTGGCCCGCACAAACCTATAAATAATCCACGTCCCATTTAATCATTCATCACTCAAGCCCTCTGCTTTTCTGCTTTCAATTCGAATATATTATTAAACGGCCCGTCTCGCCAGACACGTCCTCGCACTACTTAATCATCCGGGACACGTAGCCGCATCATATCCACAGTCGAAAGAAAAGCACAATTGAAAAGCGCGTTTGTCTTCTCGCGCTCTGTTTAGCCACCGTCATTTTTTATCTTCCCGTCGATTTCCATCATCCCAGAGCGGACTCGTGTACGAAGTAATCGAGCGGCTCTTTTTCCATTCTGGGGGCTGTATCCTTCCGACAAGCCGCGCTGGGGGGAGCGCATCCATCTTGCGATTTTTCCCCGGAAAAGGGGAAAGAGGAACAAAAAGGACACGACGACACGCTGTCCATCTCAATTCCAGCCTAAGAACGCGGACCCGGTGACTTGGCGCTTCTCGGGCAAACTTCGCCACGGTAATGGATACGTATGCGCTCGGGCCAAGATGCAGGAAAAAGCTGGAGTCTGTGTACCTGCAGCTACGTGTAAACATTCGGATTTAGCGTGTGTGTATACACATGTGTGCTCGTCTCTATGAAGTTTATAGATATGTACGGGCTGAAGCATTGTGCGAGCTTGCGCACGTGTGTGCATAGACGCGGTGCTGTATGCTCCTGTGGGGGTTCAAGGCATCCCGCGGCGGTCGAGCGATTAATGGCATCTGCGTTTACATGCACGCGGCTGCGCACACGGACAAACGTACACAGGCGCGTATAGTAAGGTAAGTGCACCGTGGAACAACGTAGCTCGTGGCTGCGAGGCCTTCGGCCGAACAATAAAGGCCAGGAACGTGAAGAGGCCACAGCCACGCGCACACATACACACTTGTGCAGACAAAAGGCTCGAATTATACGGCGAGGCGAGGGTGTGTGTAGGTGCGAGGGATTCCCGGAGAGAGCTCGATAACACACGTGCGGGGCCGCCTCGAGGAGAAAAGTCGCAGCGCGCGAGATGGCATCGGATCTAGATTTGAATCACGTAGAAGCCCGTGCGCGACGACTCGACTATATATGTGTGTGTTGTGTATATATACGTGTGTGTGTACATATATATAAGGCGACGAGTCGAGCCTGAGATATATAAAAGGGCGTGCAAGGGAGAATCATTGATTCGGTTACTATACTTTTTTGCTACCTCTGTTCTTGACTTTTCAGCTGCCGGTGGCAGGCAACAGTATGAGAAAAATCCAAATAATATTGTAAGAATGGCGAAGAAGACACTAATGCTGTTCTACTCTTGAACAAATATTTTATCAATATGTAAAAAACTCATGTTTTTCTTATCCCAAGATGCAACATAGTTTTTGTTTTCTTAAGTCAACTCCAACTAACCAAACTCACTATTAGCCATACAGCTAGGCACACGACATCATTTACAAGCTATAATTATTATGAAAGCTGTATTATAGGCGTTAGCCCGAGGAAAGATAGGAAGTCCGTTAAATATATAGGATCATTAAGCCCGGCAGCTTCTTCCCTCTATACGCGCGCAGCTGACGCAGTGGCAGAGCCACTGCCGGCATTATCCCCCCGCGACCTAACTTCTCACTCGGTCCGCTGGCTCGCATAAAGCGAGCTCGTCTGTTAGTCTTGACCGTTTCGCGCAGGTGGCTAATTGATTAATCGCCGTTAATATCGCGCGTCATACCTTGTGTTTGCCCCCGGATAATCGATTGTAACGCGGCACGCTGATAATGGCTGTGGCTTCGCGTTACGCGCGCGCTGCATGAATTAAGACGCCTGTCAAATGTCAACAAATATACTGATAGTTGAGGATATGGTCTGGAGGTAACTATCGCTGGTGTAGTTTACGTGCGATGAAAACAGTTGAGAGAATTCTTTGTCGAGTGTCAGGGGATTAAACCCTTTGACTCCGGTATGAATGATTGATTTTTTTTCTTTTTTTGAGCGAGAGAGCCGAAAGCAAGAACAGAGATCGGAACGAGAAACTACAGATGGAATTCAGATTTACGTGCGCTTTTTGTACTCTGTAAAAAAGCCCTCGAGCACGCTGCGTTCGTAAAGCTATCGTATAAAAATCCGTTGATTTTGAGCTTTTAGAAACGCTCTATTATGTTATAACTCTTTGAGAATTCAATATAATATTGTATACTATATACTACAATAATCTTGTTATTTCGTTCATTTTTAACTGACAAAGCGTCGAAAATTGTTTTTATAAGATTATACTTGCCAGATATCAAGCATGAAAAATCGTCAGTAACAACTTCTGTACATTAAATTTAATTTTCAAAAATAAATATCTAATATCATTTAAAGCTCGAACGTCATCCATGCACGTTCCCAACTAAACTCCTTTCTAAAAAAGCCCAAATTCCAAAGAGACTTCCGCTCTCGCTTGCACGCGAAAATGTATTCCGGGCATTAATTTAATCAAATTCGGTACGGAAATAAGGACGACCTCGAAAAATCGCATTCCATCGACCTACAACCGTATAATATTTATATACCATCAGTACAGAGAGCGCGAAATGGTAGATAAATATATAGGAGTGCGCCCGGCTCCAGCGTCGGCCTAGGACCTATTTTTCATAGGAGCGCTTTTGCAAAATGATCTGGCGGAACGCCAGGGCTTAAACGCTCCGCAAATACTCGACTCTACCTCTCTCTCTCTCTCTTTCTCTTCCGCGTACATCCTGCTTCTTTTTTTCACCTTCGCAAATGATGAATTTATCTGCGAGCTGCTGGTTTGTTATTTTCTTTTTATCAGCTTCGAGATTTCGTTGATACGCGGTTTTGCAAGTCTTTTGTTTTTTAATGAGGCCCGCTTTTAATTAGCGCCTGGTGGTGCTCGAAAATTTAGGTAAGTGCTGAGACAATATTTTTCGGTTAAGGGTTCGGTCGAATGTTTATTTGCAGAGTTCGGGGGAAGGCTTGTTCAGATTTACAGGAGCGCGCTCTTTTCGTTGCTCCAACTTTGCGACATAATATTGTGTTAGCGAAGAAATTAATTTTTTTAAGAGAGGTACAAAGTTTAGGAGCTAAGAGTGTATTTGCCAAGCAAACGTACGAAGATGACCGCCTTTGAAGATCTTTTGACGCTAACGTAAAAACTGTTTTTTTTTTTTATATTAAGTAATAAGTTGAAAAATTTAAGATTTCTTAAAATGTATAGAAATATTAAATTCTTCAAAATTAGTGGTATTGTAAAAATGCTTTGACTTTTTTTACATCACGAGGTAGTAATAAAAAATTTTTTTGAACCTTAATTTCTCCTAAAATTAAAAATATTGTTCAATAAAATTTAACAATTGCGTCAAACGACCTAATAAGTTTTTGCCTGTTGAATAATCATAGCTCATACCCGCAGAGCCCAATGGCTATGAAAAAAACTCTAACAAGTGAGGCTAATTTGTAACGAGTCTCCTCTTTTCCCACTGAGAAAGTTCTATTACACGGAAACTCAACGGCGAAATAATTAAAAACGGTCATTTGAGAACTTCAATCAACAACTTTACAAAATGCTCTCTTCTATCCCTCCCCTTGGCCCTGTCCATTTGGGTCAAACTAGCAAAAATTTTGCCGGGCCTTTTATGCCGTGTATTCTACTTGAAAGTTATTCATCGAAATTGAAAATAGTGCTGACTGTACATGTATTTTTGGATCTAGGCAGGTTTTGAAACTAAAACTATTTGCTCGCGTTGCGCAGATTTCTCTTTTGAGTGTCGAATTAGCAAATAAAATGAAAATTACCGCATTCAAATACAAATCAATTTTCTTTTCTCTTATTCAATATTTATCGGCTATAATAGCATTTTCTTTTCATTTAGGAATTTAATGTAAAATACACGCTTTAGTTCTATTGTTTAATATCTACAGTAAATTAAATTATATTTGTGCTACTACGTATTAGAAGAGAAGAATTTTTCATTAAAAGTGCTTTAATAATGGTTAAAATGAAAAATTTTTACCAATTTCAAGGAAGACGTTACGGTATTATGTGTAATGAAAAATTCCCTTTATGTCTCAGCTTCGGTGGACTTTTCTACTTCGATATTTTTTCAAAAGCGTTTAGTAAATGTTTTTCTTCTATTAATATTTCTTTCTTTATTGCAAAAATTTAAAATATAATTGACAAACATTTTTAAATTATAAGATTGTGAAAAAAATGTACGCAAGTTCAGTTCCAAAGCTGAAAGCGTACCTACCTCCCTAATAACAAGCAAAATCCTCCACTAATCCAAAAAATTTTCAATCTCACATAAGCCCACTTGACTCTCGTCTCTCAAGGCAACCATCTCCCTCAAAGAAACGGAAAACACTTGTACTCTTCCCGCCGTTCCCTGGCTGGCGCTGGCGCGCACACCCCAGCTTCTTCTCGAAAACCCCCCCAAGAAACATCGCTGTTTGATCAGCAGCGTCAGCCTCCCAATAAAACAACAGCGAAGAGCAGCGCAGACAAAAAAGCCAGCGGCGGCAGCAGCAGCAGCGCTGAAAGCTCTTCAACTTTTGCGCGCCAACTATCCGATGAAAACGCTATATGACACGAACAATTCTCTACCGTATACAGTCGGCCTGCCACTAGACGCGCGCCTCGAGTGGCATTAATACATCTTTGTTCGACTGGAGGCTTGAGAGAGAAAGAGAGAGTGAGACGCGAAGAGAGAAAGAGTGACGAGAGGGCGCCAGCAGCCGAATCTATTATTTCGAATGTGGAGCAGGTATCGGTTGTCGATGCAGGCGCGTAGGGCTGGCACGCGAGAGGTCGAGGACGAGAGGGCTAGGATGCCGAGTTTTGTTTACGGGTCGACGCTGTCTTGAGAATTTTGGGGGAGTTTTGAGAGGGGGGCAGTGTTGACGGAGGGCTGTTTTTGGAAGGATTGGCGAAAATTTACTTATACTTGAAGGAATAATTGTGGAGCGTGTTTGTTTGGGTTTGGAAAACTTTTAGATGGTTTTGGGAAAATCATTTTGCATGCGGAAAATTTGAATGTTTAGATCTTCTTTCTGGTAAAGAAAATAAAATTTAAAGAAAAAGAATGTTCTTTTAAAAGCTGCGTGCTATTTTTTAATGATTGGGAACGTTTACTTTAAATAGAAATTTGCGTTCTAAAAAAGTAAGTGATTTCTTGTAAAATATTATCTGTGATTAAATTATTTAAATACGTCCTACTTTTTTTTCAATTCTAAAGATACGAAAATTTAAAAAAAACTAGCACAAGCTGATCTGCAATCCGAAGAGATTTTAAATTCGATGAATTTGACTTCTTTTATTCATGACTTTTATGAAGTGAAGAAAAATGGAATTAAAGTTCAGAATGAGTAAAAAGCAGCAAAAAGACACTGCTGCTATATATACGGATACAGTTTTAAGCGGATCCTGCCGTATCCCGTCAGCTACTACTTATCATGCATGTAGGCTGCGCCAGTTTACCAGGAGGCTCTTGCTAGTTTCAAAACGGAAGTCATACATACACAAAGGGACTGCTGCAATTCGGTAAATAATTCCAAACGATTATTTTTAAGTTTTTATATAATCATGTAATTTAAAAAAGCCTTTAAAACAAATAAAAATATATAATTAAGAAAAATTATTAAAAACATTTTATTCTAAACGATTTTTGTTTAATAACAATAAATCATCCATACTCGCAAAAAATTCAAACCTTAACGTTTCACTGCATTCCTAACCACTTGAAAAAAACATACTCTAAACTTTTTCCGTGACAAAAATCTCGACAGCCCAAAAGCATATACTCATCCCTTTTGACGACACAGCTCACATTTTTCGCATTCTGGTTAGTAAGCCCGCGATTTTCCTTTCCCAGAGTACCAACTTGCCCATATATGCAGGCTTTTAAACATTCCGCAAACCAGCCGAGCGTGAAGTGTCGCGTGAGCATTATTTTTTTGGAACGCATTCGCGGACAGCATGAATGCAATCAGCGGTGCCCGGAAGGAAAAAACAGAGTTAAAGGGGAACTGAAACTCGATCGCTATTTTTTGCGATATTGCATTTTTGCTAAATGGTGAAATTTGAAATATTTTGAAACAAAATATTAGAGCCGAAATATGCTTGTTAAAGCCATACTTTTTGTAATTTAAAGCTTTGTTCTATATTCAAAATACCAACAATTTTGTCAGCAAAAACTGATGAGTTTTATTCATTGCATCAAAAGAGAATTCAAACTAAAATAAATAAATAACTGTTGGGTATTATGATATAAAATACGAAAATATTTTTAATTTCGCTTTTTGCACGAAAATGAAATTCGCTAAGTGCACTCCAAAATTTCTTACTTGTCTTTTTGTATAAATATTTTGAAGCAAATAGATAGATATATATAAAAATTTTATTTAAGATCGTAATTCGCTTCTTTTTAATAATAAAATGAACCTTTTCATAAAATAAACTTTTTTCTATTTAAGTAAAATTGAAATTACCAGTAGAAAAAAAATGAGTTTTGGATTATTAAACTTAAAAATTTCTTGTTATTTGAAAATAAAAGAATCAATTTAAAACAAGAACATAGGGTACTGTCTTAATTTATTGAAATAATTGTGACACAGCTTAAGCAGCTTTTTAAAAAGTAATGGCAAAAACCAAAATAAACATTTAACTATTTTATAAACATAAATTACTAGGTTTAAGGTTGCATTAATTAAATAAAAGGAGGAAAAAAGTTCCTTCTGTATCCCAAAAGAATATAAAATAAGAGTTTTAAAAAATACGAATAAAATCTAAATGTATCTGTTTCTCTTTACGGTGTACACATAAGTCGCCACTATTTCTCTTTATTTTTCTCGTTTTTTTTTTGTATGAATACTGACCATTTTCAACGTAGTAGCTCGTCTCGTTGTAGCGCTCGTCCGTAAAGCCAGGCCTCTTCGCTTTCAGGGCCTTCGTTTCCAATTTTGCCTGAAAACAAAAAGAAGAAAAACAATGAAAAACCTCGACTAGACATTATACAAAAAGCGCGTGCACTGCGCGGTTAGTGTGCGTCCCGAACTATCGGCGCAATTTTTCCAATAAAGAAGCTCGTGCCTTTCAAAGCCGCTACTTTTTTACAAAATAAGGGCTTTTCCCGTGCTACAAAAATCATTCGAACCGTTTTTTCGTTCACCAGACGGTCATATCCGGGCGCACGAAGCAATTAGGGGAGGAGTTTGAAACTGGATTATTGGACAGAGCAGACAGAGAGAGAGAGAGAGAGTTTTTTGTGACTTTGGTAGGTTTCGGAGGGAAATTCGAATACTCGCGTGCACGCAGAAATTTTAGAGACAATGAATTTAAAGGGTAATATGATTCGGTGGAAAACGGAAATGCCGGATATTGATGTTGAAATTGAATTTATTACCGTTAGCTACAAAATGATAGTTATGCATGACGCGTCTATTCTGAGCGTTAATTGACATAATGCATCAAAAGTTAACAAATAATACCATTTCTCACGCAATTCAAATAAAATCTTATTAACTAAAACCTCTAATCAAAACTGAAGAGTTAAATGTCCAACATTTTTCTAGCAAATATCTACACTTTGGATGCGAAACCGACATCAAAAAAGCACCGTGACTGGACACGCAGGCTCGCATAATTTCGTCTTCAGAATTGCCAGGTCACATTATATTTGCCGAGGCATTAATTAGAGTCCGGCACAGAAGACCTGTCTGTTTGCTGTTTTGTTAAACCTATTTCTCTCGTGCTTTCAGCGTGTTGCCGACAATATCATTTTTAATATGGAAAACGTACGCGCTCTGAAAATGGTTTGTTTGTCTCGGTTCTGTACACATATTTGTCTGAGAGGTTCGGCAGTATTGCGCACAAAAAAGGTTCAATGCTCATTGAATCTCCTATATTATTCTTTCCTCACAAATAAAATAAGTCGCACAAAATATCTTTCAGGAACTGCTTTTTAATTCACATTCTTAGAGCTCAATTCTTCTTACCCTCAAATAGGGGGCACGCCCCCCTAAAAACTCGCGAAACCTTATTAACAAAAGCGACGGACGCGGCGTGCCTAATGAAATATTTATGAAGATCCGATTCCGCCGCTCGCCGAAAGAGAAAGAGAGCGCGCAAGCGTCCATAAAATTTGTATCGCTCCCCGAGCGAAAAATCGCCTGCCGCGCAAAGTCCAAAACTGAGGGAAACTACTCCCTGCAGGAAAACAAAGTTTCAAAGGATCCTTCCGGACGCGCGCAACTTTTCTTTCCCCTCCCCCTCGCCCCTCCGTTCTCCGAAAAGTCTCGACTAGCCCTTTTTATGCAGGAGCGTCAGCTGCGCGCCTGCGCGACTGTCGAGATAAATATGCGGCATTAAAGCGTATACGGAAGAGAAGAGAGAAACTCCGGCGCGTGGAGAGCGAACACAATCGCGAGAGATAAGCCGTTCGTTAGGAGATTCCGTTCTTTTGGCTAATCCGCTCGCTCTCGCGAAAAATAGAGCGAGTACGGATCGGCGCGTGAAGGTTTTTTTCGGGAGTGTTTAGGACGATGGAGATGTAAGAGTGGTAGGGACTCTGAAGAAACGTTCTGGGTTTTTGGACAGCTAGTGTCAAGCTGTATATTTGAGATTGTTTAATTATTAATGTAGTAGCTATAAAATAGTGAATAACGTTATTTATTCAACAAGAATAGATTTTTAATGTTCGTTAAATAGAAAGTTAACTTAGATTTAATTGCAATTGTTAATAAAATTTTTTTATATAAAGTCCTAATTTTAGGAGTTTTAATCTGATTTTTCTTATTAAAAGTTATGATTGATTAACACAAGTTTTATAAAGGTTACAAAATAGAAAAATATCAAAAGCGCAGTATCTGGCATTGAACTTTCATCTCTTTTCTCGACGAAAAATATTACGCCGCGGAACGTCGATCGCGTCTGAGCATTCCGCGACCTTTACTACTTATATCCACCCGTGGCAGTGCGGAATTCCGAAGCACGTGCGGATTTTTGTAATCCGACTCTCCGGCGCGTGTCACCAATTATTCTCTGTATTAATAATCCAATTTAATCCAGATATTTCCTCTCGTCGATTGATGTTTCCCGCACTACTACTGCAGCATTAACGCTGATGTGTTTGCACGATGAAAGTGATATTAATCAACGTTGTGTCAACGCGGTCTTAATTTTTATTGTTTTATCATATATTCTATATAATTTTAATTATATGGGTAAAATAGAATTTCTGGTATTTCATTGTAATAAGTTTGGTTATTTGTTGAAAGGTACAATAAGCATTTGTTTGTATGCAGTTGGATTATTCGAATGTTTTTTCTACTTTCCAAAAATTACATAGAAGGTTTGTATGTTAAAATAGTAAGCCACTTTTCCTTTCTATTTTCAACAGAAAAAGCATCACAGCAAAAACTTAAAATGTTCCAGTCTACGAAAAGTAATACACTCGTCTCAATTAAATACTTGCGGACAGAGCAGGCCACAAAAGAGCAGCACGATTCGATAACAACCCTTCTCTTTGGACATTAAAAAATTCCTCAAAAAAAAGGCCCGAGCGTCTTCAAAAGAGGTGCGAAAAGGGCACACGTCAAAGAGCATCTCGAGGCACTACCTTTGATACGCCGACGATTGTTCCCTCTCGCGGGAGGCCGCCATTGTACTCGTGAAAATTGCACGAACGAGCGCCCGCAGACACGAGAGAGTTTATAGGATTATAACTTCGACCGTTGGCCGAACTTTTTCGAGAAAGATTTTCCAACTTGGGAGGAGGGTGTGTCTAAGGTGACGGATGCCGCGGCTCTCTTACAAAGGTTAGCCGGCTGCTTGGAATTATGTTTTCGAGCTGTGCTTTATCGAGGAAGTTGCGGGAAATTTTCGTGGAGTGAAGTGTTGTTTTTAGACGCGGGGTAACTGATATGAGTACATTAGGTTTATTGTGAGAACGATTTGAGGAAATAAGCCATCCTGTTTATTATTTTTGTTATTGGCGATAATTTTTAGTAACGTTATTACGTACCATAATTAAATCAGGAAATGTTAGCCACTGGTTAGTTACCGTTCCTACAACTTTTTATTGAGTGCTTTTAGTAATTATTTATTAAGCATGCTTTTATTAATTATTGATTACTAAAACGTGCACGGATTACCATACGATATACATTTAGTGTTCGTATTATGCTAATAGGATTTTCGACGTTATAGAATCCACGGTATCATCGTCGATGTTTATATTTAATTTTTCATTGAACAGATTTTAAGTTGATGACAACAAACACTAAAATATGCTCACAATCACAAAAGAATATATCGCTGCTGATAAAAAAAATATTTAATATAAAAGCGTTATTGAACGTTAATATTTAATTTTTTTTTTTCAACGTTTTATCACTATCGCTGTCATAAACAGTATAAAAACGTAATTATCGGACGAATTTTCTTTTATGAAAAATCATCATTTTTACAACTTTCATCAAATTAACTAATCAAGCGAAATGAACTCTTAAAATGCCGAAAACTTTTATTCCAAGCCGTTTCACAGCGAAAAATCCACTCTTCCCATATCAATTCAACAGACGCTAAAAAACAAGATGAATTCCGGCCGAGCATCTCCTCCCTACAATCTCCCGCATCTACGCGAAGGGCATCGCCGTCATCCCTCCTCGTAATTTCTCCTTATCTTCTCCCCCACTCTCTTCTTTTCTCTCGCTCTACGCCGGCCTTTAATGGCGCCCATGTGCGTGACTCTTTCCTCCTCCTTTTTCTTTCTTTCGAGCCGGCGGAAAAAGAGGGAGGAGAGAGGCTGCCGATAAAAGGGAGAGCGAGAAAGGCATAACGAGGGAGTTATGACGGCGATAAAATCGAAGAGAGCGGCCCGGGATATTAAACGACAACGAGTTTTGAGAAGGAGAGAGAGAGAGAGAGCTGGCTGCTATGTATAGAGTCCTCGCGCGTCTGTAATTGAAGACGAGGGTGCCGAGGGCTTTTGTTTGCTTTTTATGGGCCAGCAATGGCCTGGGAATGGGGCGCTGTGTACTCTTAAAATCGAGAGATCGCTGATTTACAGTTGTTTTTCCTCGCGCCGCTGCTTAGCTGGAAAATGGACCAGGCTTTGGCTATACAGCCGAAAAGCACGAGAGCTCGTCGAGCTCGAAAAAACAAATTTTCTCTCGCGTCATGAATCGATTATACGAGAAGGAATTAGATCGCGCGGCGGCCGTGGCAGTAGTCAACTGCACCGGCAGACCGTAGCTTACGTATACGCGATTGGACGGAAGCGCCGTCGATTATTCAATTTCCTCTGCCGAGCGCGAGTGTGTTTTATCTCCCTTTTCTCCGGCGGCCGCTATGAAATTGAAGCGATTCGTTCCGCCGAGAATTTCGCTCTCGTTCGACGATAATTCAGCGCTTGCAGTCCGCAAAATTCCGACGCAGAGATGAAAAAGAAAAAAAAAAAAAATTTATACATCAAAAGCCGCGCGCTAATTCGGGAAGCGAATTCGGCTCACGTGCGACTGTCCGACTAATAAAGATGAACAAACAACGAGGATACGCGCGGCTGGAATGCTAAGGACGCGAGAGTTTATAATACGGCAGTGTATAAGCAACTCGATAGCGCGCAGGCTTCGACATTTGATGCGAAATTGAAGGGGAATTGGCTCGGCCATCGGATAAATCTCATCCTAGAGTCTCGCGCAGCAGTCTGCTGCTGGCTGACTGGTAAAAGCTTTGCCGCGCTGCTCGCTCGTCCCGGAGTTTATTTCACGAGAAGGAGAGTCTTGGCGACTTTGTCGAGTGTGCGTAGAGGAGGGAAAGTATATTGGACGGGACACGCCTGGAGACGAGGAGTGTGGCAAATTTGAGAGGAAAAATTACGGGCGCTGCGAATTTATTAAGGTTGCGCTTCAGAGAAAAATATAAGTATAAATATTTTTAGGTGTAAATGTTTGCTAAGTGAAAATTGTGAGGAAAGAGCGCTACTTGATTTTTGTAAAAGTGTATTCAGGTTTTTCTCGTTTATTGAGAGTTTTAAGCCAAATAATAGAAATTTATAAATTTACGGTACGATATTAATAATATTTACAAAGAGAAATGAAAGAATAAAACTTTTATTAAAGCTCTAAAAAAGTCGTTTATTCAAGCTTTTTATGCACGCGCTAAAAAACTGAATATCCACCTTACAATTAAAATAATACTCCTCATTAAACTTAATGATTTGAAAATAATTATATTTATACTATATGTATATCTTCAAAGATAAAATTTGTTCAGGATCAATCATGTGACGTAAAAAATTAATAATAATAAATTGAATTACATAAAAAAAAATTTTTGTTGTGATTCCCTGCAATCGTCAGCTAAAACCCAACAAACAAAAACAAAAAAAAATCTTGTAAAACGTAAAGACAGGCTAAAACCCAAATCACGCGCAAACCCATCAAAATATATTCGTAAACAAAGCGCAAGCGAAAAAAGATGAAAAAGCAGGATGATGCCCCGCCGTAACAATCGCTCGGCTCTATTCGAGTAATAACAATGAAGCGCGCTCAATAGGTCGGAAAAATCGCGGTATCCTATCCGCGCGCGTGCGATACTTGGCATGGAGTCCGAGAAAACAAAAAATAAAGGAAGGAGCAGGGTATGTAAAAATAGAGGATATCGCCGCAGCGAGAGAGTGTCTCGATTTCTTCGCCTCCTCTCAGGGGGGCGTGCACAGTGTCGCCTGTTGCTATAGGGAGAGAGAAAGACAGAGAGAGAGGGAGACTGCTGGCTGATAGCTTCCGCCCCATTCGAACGTCCTCCAGCGATCACGTCCATTCGAGAGGACGGCTAGATAAAACGACGAGTTTTAAGTGAGGTAGGTAGGAAACGCCGGGGTGGTAAGAGGGAGTGGATAGTCAAGTGAGTACTTTAAGGGACTGGAGAAATCATTTTCGGTATTGAAAATTTTTTTAGAATTCCGTGACGTGATGCAATATTTTGATGGTTTTAATCAAAGTAATATATACGAACGTACAGGGAGAAGCGTGATTTGTCGAGGTGAAAGAAGTATATACAACCATAAAACGTAGTAATAATCGTATTGTACGTGCAAGAATCTAATCCAAATATGTAATCATGTTAAGAAGCCATAAATCATTAATAGTACGGTGAAATACTCGCACAGTTATAAATAAAAACAACAATTCCAATTCTGCAGCTGCCGGAAATACTATCCCTTATGAATTTTTTCATCAGTATTTTTTATGACACACCAAATAGAACATTTCACGTCCATCTGATTAAACATTAAAAGCATAATCGAGCCTCTTCCCTCTCCTTGAAACCAAATACTTGAACGCGTGGCACGCGAAGAATCGAGGCCCTTTCAGCGGAATGCGGAGCCATCCTCGAAGCCCCGACCGCGCCGTGAATATTCATTCTCCCCTTTTTCTACGCAGGATGGTTTTTACGCGTCCCTTTATTCTTTTTTACAACCGCGCTCGGGAAGACCGGGCGATGAAAAAGTTTTTACGCGCGCCGAATATTCTATTTGTTTTTACGGGGCTTTCGAAGACGCCGGATTTCGCAGTGTTGTCGGGGGGCTTTTTTAATTTTAAACGATGCCGCGACTGTTGCGCGCAGAAGAGTTTCTTTTTGCCATCGACGTCTGCCTAATACTTCCCTTTTACGGGGAAGCTTTTATGGATGATAATGTAGGGCCTTCGGCGTATCGTAGTTCGTAGCAGCTGGAAATTGACTGCGCGTCTTGACGTATCGATTTTAAAGAAGTATCGTTAAGAGCAGGGCTGTAAAGCCCAGGCCACGGCAAAGTTGGACGGAGCTGGGGAGTTTCGAGCCGTTGTGCAAACAGAAGGTCGCGGATGCCGCGAAAATGTAAAAATTTGCCTAAAGCTCGCCTCGTTTCGGCCGAGTTATCGAGCTCCGGCGTTGGAATTTCCAAAAATCACAGAAAATATTTGTCATCCATCGAGAACAGCCCTTAATGCAATATTTATTTTAGATAATACTCTGTCTTTCCAAACACCCAGGAGAGCTCGCGGCGCGTTCGCGCAGTATATTGTAGTAGGGGCTATGTCAACGCCAAAAGCGAGCGCAAGAGGCGTACCCGGAAAATCTGAGTTAAGCAAATAATTATGGTTGGTTCGACATGCTGCTTTGAATACGGCTGGTTATTTATTTTAAAGATGAACGTAGATATTTTGGTGCCAAGTGGGCTGAAAATCGAGAGTACTGAAATAATTAGATTTTAATTCAAGAACAGCGGCTATGAGAGGTTTATGAATGTGGATATAAATAATAAAAGAATTAAAAAAGCTGAAAGAAGTTTTATTCTAGGTGTTTATGTATTAAATCCATACTAATGGAGGCTCTAAATATTATCATCGGGTGTCAAAATATACGAACAGCTAAACAAAACATTTTTGACTACTACAAAAGAAATCATCCCCTCAAAAAACTATAACTCTAAATAAATAGCCCGTCGCGAACTCAAAGTCAGTATGCTCAGTTCCGCAATACTTCATTCATCCCGAACTCTCAGCTTCGCGCTCACCCGAACACGTGCTCGTAGCCAAAATAACCCAAACAAACAGCCAGAAAAAGACAGGCGCATATCTCGTTCGCGTACGCGCGAGTTCCGCCGAAGAAGAAAAAGTGCTGAAGCAAAAACAAGTCGAGCGTAGTTGAAGAATCTTCAGCGCGCGTTAAATATAGCAGAGAGCGCAGAACACGCAGAGGGAAGTTGAAGTGACAAAGCCGAGAATCTCGAGCGTGAGAAAATCGAAGATGACGTACTATCGCCGATAAAGTGCCGCGACCGAAATAAACGAATGCGTCTCTCGTTCTTGCGTTTGTATAGTGACGGGAAAGCGCGCTGGAATTGTGGGGAATTCCGATGACGAGTAGAGGGAGAAACGCCGATGCAGCAGTTTTTCCTTTTTCTGGCCGATCTAAGGGATGGTAGTTTTTACTACGTAATTCAGTATGAAACACATTTTTTTCCCGAAAAAGTGGAAAAAAGTCCTGGCGTGCCGAGAAAGCTGTTCGACCACTTTTTAAGGCGAGCGAAAAGCCATTTGTCTATTTCTTAAGCTCTCGGGAACGTTACGCGGGGTATAACTAACTTCATAAATTCAAGTCACTCGCGCGCTGCTCTTTCTCAGTCCGATAAAAATAGAAAAAAAATGCAGCGCAGGCTGGGCGAGCTCAACGCTTACGTAACGAGCAAAACGTCGCCGGTCTTCAAAACTGAGTACAGATAGTCTCGTAATCGCCGAGCTTCAAATCGTATATCCACTCAGAGAGCAGATCCGTTATCGTTTCGAACTTTTAGCGGAACTAATGAAAAAATATAGTTTTCAAACTTGCCTCGGAAATGGAAGAAAAAAATTCCTATACTCTCGCAATTATCCTTCGAGCACTTGGATAAAATTATCCCCGCACGAGTGTGTATACGAGCGCGTGCGGAGCAATTAGACGAAAAGGGCGCCGTAAAGAACTCGCGTAATTGTGCTCATTAGCATTAATTGGCGCGAAACAGACCGCCGGCAGAGCAGCCCTTTTCCCCCCTTTTCTCTTTCTCCACTCTCTCTCTCTCTACTTCCACGGCGAAATCAGTAGCGCGCGTGAGTGGGCAACGATAACAATAACGTACCTTTTTCAGATCTTTGCTAGCGTCCGCATCCTCGGCCTTCCTCTTTTCTGGTAGCTTCGGCTGCTGCACGGGCGGCACGGCTATGGTCGTCTCGCGCAGCGGCTTCAGGTCGACCTGCAACACACGGAGAAAATCGATGCGGGTCAGTGCACGCTGTACAAGGGATGCTGGATGCTGGAGATATTGTTTGATAAAAGTTCGGTACTAAGGTCCCTTTTTAATGAGTCTGAAGTTTGCGCCGCTTGGGTGGGACAATAGTCAGATTCAAAGGATGAAATAATTCAAGGTTTTCTTTGACATTGTTTTCGACGCACAAAGCGCAGGTGTGAAAAAGAGATCTTTTCGAGCTTGAAATAAAAACGTTTAAAAACGTGTCTCATTGTGTCTCGGCGATGCAAACTTCATACTTTATTTCTGGCTGATTCCTATTGTTGAAGCAAATATGTTACGAGCAAATAAAAGAAGGGAAAACTTCAGAAACTTTGTATACTTTCTGGACAATTGTAAAAATGAATATCATAACTTTCCAGGATAAGATTTCAAAAGTTTCCCCAAGATCCAAAACTGTTCCCAAAAATGGTATAAGATGGCTAAATGGTCTCCCATTAACCCTGACTGAATCTATAACATAAAGAAGAATCGTAGCCGCACTTTTCTAGGTCACCGAATCCAAATTCAAAGCAGATACACAAACTAATGGGCGCAATACAGCCAACTCAAGCATCGAGCAGTCATCAATTAAAGCTCGAAACTGTTTATCGCGAAAACTCGCGCAAGGCCGAGTAGCGCAGGCGAAAAACTTTTATTTCGCTAACCGCGTTCGGAACGCGCGACTGCAGCAGAAATGCTTCAAAGAGTTCTCCGAACGAGCAGAAAAGATTACGCGGAGTTTTCCCTTTGCCGCGGCGACGAGCTTTTTTCCGCGGGCCGACTCCTTTTCAAGGCATTATAATTAAAAATAGAAAAGCGATTGTGGAGCCCCCGCGAGATACTTTGGGGCTCAAGGGACCTTTGACAGAGCGCGAAGGCTAAATCGAGAGGGGTTCTCTTTCCTGCGGACTGCGCATTTTCCTCTGTCGCATCTACTCCGCCTAATTAAGGGCATTTAAATTACAGTGCCCAGAGTCCTCGAGCAGTTTCGCAATCATTTGAATTTTTCGCCGCTGCCAGTGTCTAATTATGCTCGCCAAGTTTTTATTCGCTTTACAAATACCGCAATTACAGCAGTTGCGCCGCCGCAATTATGAATGCTTCATTAGAACGTAACGGAATATTCCTAAATCATCCAATTTTAAATGTATACAATTGCGCCGCTGCCTCTCGTGTTTCTTTCCGTGACCCAGTAATGCGCTAAACTATACTGGTCTGCTGGACTTGCACTTTTACCTGCGGTATAGCAATGAATGGGTCGAACTTTTTTTAACATTTTATAAATGTTTGTAAGGGGTAAGCACCGAGGTTCAATTTGATTTGTGCCATTGATAAAACTACAACTAATTTTTATAATCAATCAATCACAACGTTAACAAGCGGAATTGTGACCGTTGAAAAGCTGCTCATGAGTAAGGTAACAACTGCAACCTGCTTTCGTATTCTGTCAGAACGATTGGTACACAGTTCTTTAGACCAGGAAAATTCACAAACGAGATTTGGTGATACATGCTACATGAAACGGTGCACCCATCAGTCGCTGTTCGGCTTCGTGAGCCCACAGGGAACAGCTATACCAAAATTTATTTATAGCCCAATAAAATTAAAGGATCAACGACCTTATAAAAGCGTCAGCCAGAGTCAGTATTATACCACGTATTAATAATTATGGTTTTACGAGGCTGCGAAATGGCCCAAGCGACGTACAATAACCGCCGTGCTTTTAACAGGTATAAATACTTGCGGTCACATTTAGAACTGTTCCCTTAGCTTCACAACTAATATCCCATTGCTGTTATTGAGCTACTTTATCAAACTCCCAAGGATCTCTCTTTCTCTCGCTGTTTCAGGAAAAAATATCGCCAAACGCTTTATCAGCCCTGGACAGCCAGGAAGGCGTCCTCGTCGCGAGTGAAACATCTTCTCCAAACAACAAAGGAGAGAGGTCAGCGCGCGAGAACAGGGCGAATAAAGTGGGCCGTCAAGAGCACCGTGCTTTGCTCGCCGGTTAGGATGAATCGCATGGCGTGCCACGAGCGCGCGCGCGCACCCGCACACATACATACATGCATAGAGAGGGTCGTCGTGTGGCAAGGGTCGCCCTGACAACGCCCTTGCCTGCATTGCAGTGTCTGCCGGCGCGTCCTTTCCCGATCGTTCCCATTCACCGGCTCCTCGCTTTGAAATTCTATATGCTCCGTCCGATAAAACGGAATCCAAGCGAATACATTATCCGACTGGTATACGGGCGTCGTTATTACAAGCGTCGCGTTTACCAACTATCGAATAGTTTCGAGATTCGTGGGGGAAATTGTTTTGCTGCCGCAGTCGACAAATATTTGCGGACGTTTGCGCCTGATGACGGTCCACTTTGTCAACGCTTGCTGGAAATAGCGCACTGGAGATTTCGAGCGGTGAATGGTGTTGGCATTGACGTGATTGCGGGATCATGGAAAATCCAGTCTCACTGGATTTGATCATTTTTAATTTCCGATGATTTTGATGAAACTAGCTTTCCAGGTCTGAATTTCGAGGTGTATAAGATTTCTGGAGGTAGAAATCTGTATTTTGAATCCGTACCATAGTCGGAATACTTCAATTTCCTACATATGAATACAAAGATCCTAGCATGAATTTTACAATTTTGAATTTCCGAATATTAGATTTCTCGAAAATATGGCTTCCACTTCAGAGGTCAGCCAGTTCCATGATTTGCAATTCAAAATTCAGATTCTGGATCACTCGCAACATTTCTATAATATCCAGGCCCTTCAATCAAAAATTTCAGACTGCTAAAGTACATATCCATTTAGATCCGGCCATTCAAGTTCATTTTCTTTCCCAAATGTCATTTCAATCCGTTTTCCAACTTGATCGGATTCTCGGACATAGCCGGCATAGTAGAAAGTCCGAAGATCTCTTGGTCCCGTACAGTTGAAGATCGCCGAGTCATTCGATGAACTTTACAACTGGAAGGGTGTCCGACCGACAATCGCAGGAGTTAACGAATGGTCGAGAGGCTACGTCAAACCTTTTGCCTTGCATCTGAGCTCGGAGCACTGGAGAGTTGTCCTAACTAACTTCATCTCCGATACACATCCAGCTTTCGGAGGATTTAATGGTCCCTAACTTTGAGTGCCCGACAGAGGGAATTGCCGGCCGGCCATTTCCAAGTGGCTTTGAATTTCATTTGCAAAGGTCCCTAACGCTTGGAAATACACTCGATTGTTCCGCCGAGATAAGCGATCTTCAACGACCGAAATATTGCATTAGCTTCTTTCGAACGAAAATAGCACTGCAATTAAGATTCGCGATAACCGGAGCTCGAAACAATGAAAAAGTTCGGCAACTCCGGCATTCGAAATACTCATGATTGTTACACTTTACAGCCATTCAAAATCCAAGTTGGAATGGCACGAAACTTCATCTAAATAACCCATTTACCGCGCTTGCCTTATTTACTTTTCGCTAAAATGCAAACAGTCGCGCGCGCGCGCGCGGACACAATGGCCTCCATTGTGACCGAGCCACTTTTCCCTATCTCCCTCGACTTTTGTTCTCCGCCGCCAGTTTCGCTCTATCTCGTCCGCGCGGGCACGCTATAGCGCATCATTAGTTTCGCTTTAATTTGACAAGGCCGTGTCGCAGCGCATAAAATCACACCCCCGCGTCTCGCGCGCCGCGCGCATGCACATATCGCGCGCGTCACGGAACATCAAACGCCACGGAGAAGGGATCGATGCGCCGTGTATGTGGCCTGTACGCACGCCTCTCTTCTGGCCGGTGATAAATGCGAGCTGCTGCCACTTAAATTTCCGGCCCACTTCGAGAGCTGGTTGCGCTCGTGCTTTGAGTTTTGGAAAATTGATTGCCGGCTTGATGGTGAAAAAGAATTAATAGGTTGAATAGTTGACGCTGCTGGTGACGAACACTAGAAATTTATGTGTGTGTAGGGAGAGAGGAGCCCATTTTTAATTATACGGAGAAAATTAAATTTTGCGGACATATGAGAAACTTTGTACTTTATATTTTTATCAGATTCAGTTTAATTCGATTAAAATTTTAAAATGATATTGAAACAGAGGTTCAACTTTTTTTTATTATTATAAGTGAAGTGTACTACATAAAAGTTAATCGACTTTTCTAAAAAAGTAAATTTATTAAAAAAATTCATTCACTGATCAAACAATCGATTCAGTTAATCGAAGTAAAAAATAAAAAGGTGCGCCAGGTTTCTACGTACTCGTCCCCCAATATATTCACTGTATGCATTCGACGATGAGAAAAAGTAGAGCAAATATTTATAACCCAAACAACGAACCGAGAAATCCCTGTTGCAATTTGTCACGACGTCAATAATAACGGACGAAAAAATAAAAAGGTGCGCCACCTTCTTCGTGCGCGGCTCTCTCAATATATTTCCTGTATGCTCTCGTCGATAGGAAAAAGCTGAGCAAATATTTATAATACAAACAACGAACGAATACATCCTTGTTGCACAGTTTGCCATGAGGTCAATAAATGTGGAGAATCTTATGCATTTTCTTCGATCAAGCAACCTTTTACTCGGAATCTAAAGCAGATTATAACGTTAGAAATGAAAATAGCTGTCAATTGTTAGCAATAAGAATAGCAAAGAATAGATTTTCCCGCCGTTTGAGGCGCGACAATGGAAAACGGCACGTAAGATTTATTCGAATTTCGCGCTTCGTACTTCAAAAATAAAATACTTTCAGCAAAGATTGAGCGTTGCGGAAGTAGGACATCAATGCAGTCGATTCCTATTGACGTTTTTATGAGGGCATTCTACTGCCGGTACGAAATCTTTACAATAGAGATTTTGTAGAGGATTTGCTTATTCTAAGATTTAACTTTTATGACTTTTGTTACAAGGAAAACAAATGAATGGCGTTTCCTTTTCACAAATAGGAAAAAAAATGATTGTTCACAAAAATAAATATATTGAAGAAAATAATATTAATAGATATTATAATATTAATTTAATTATTTCAAATACTTATTTCGTTTAAAAAAAAATTCTTTTAAGATTCTTAAAAGAAGATTCTTTTTGAATTATATGAATTTTATACAACTATATCAGAAATCTAAAATGACATTTATGCTAAGGTATTACGTGAATACTAATGATAAAAAAGTCGTTAGTATGCACAAAATCCTCACGTATTTGTCTGCCACCAAAGGACTATTCCATTCCATTATTACCTTTTCTTACATAAATTATTTTATAAGATTTTACGCATATTCCGCTATTAAGCATTTCGAGATACTTTAAAAAAGGACTGACACAGAAAGTGTCTAAAATACAAATTTTGGATTGCTGAAAATTAAGTTATGGATAATTATTCAAAATAATGGAATCCGTATTTCGGCGTTTCTTTGAATAGGCGTTATTTTGTAAGTATTATTTGGAATTATTGATAATAATTTTATTTCTTAAATAATTTATAATACTAATAACATTAATAACATTCGCATTTGATAAATTTTGAGTAATTTTAATAACTAATAAAATAACCCAAACAAGGGTTCCATTACTTTGGATACTTAATCACTTTTTAAAGCTTTCATAAAATTCAAGACCCGCATTTCGGACACACTTCTTGTAAGCTCGTGACCATAATAAAGGAATACGAGATCTATTTTTAAATCATCTGAAAATTATTCGTCCTCTGCAATAACATTACCTCTCTAAAATATTCCAATCTGGACAGAAATTTATTTAAGATAAAATCTCTAAAATATTTCATATTTTTTAATAGAAAATTAAATTATTTATAATATTTAACTAAAGTTTCTACTAAATAACATAAGAGTCGATAATTAAACAAGAATATCTAAAAATAAATAGTTCCACTCCCACAAAATTTTCCATTATTAAAAACAGTAATACCTATTGCTCAAACGAATTATTTCAGTCTTGGTAGACTTATTCGACTCTGTCAACTCGCTACCTCAGGTTCTCATACTTTAGATAAAAAAAAACGCTATAAAGAAACGAGCGGCGACCGAATCTCCGTTGTGGAGCTTTAAAAGCCGGCCACTGCTGCCGCCGCAATTTTCATAATAATTAAGTACTTCACGAGATCCTCTCAGCCGACACTTATTTCTTTTCCGCGGCGAGCGCAAAGGGGAAAATTAGAAAAGCAAAAAGGCCCTAAAAATTAAACTTCGTATATATAGTGTCGTCGTCGCGGCGTGTGTACACGTTTCTCCCAGAGGGCCGGGCTTTAGAGACGGCATTATGCATGCAAGATACTTAAGGTGTATACACAGTCAGAGAGAGAGAGAGAGAGAGAGTAAGAGGGGGGTGGCAGTGAAAGAGAGAGAGAAAGCAGACTGAGAAGGGCTTCTTTCTTTTTATTTTAACGCGGTTCTCTCTTTTTTTCTTATTAATCGTGCTACTTCGTTTTAATCTCGAGAAAGCCGGGATATAGCCTCGTTAAAGGTTTTATTACTGGGGATGGAAAAACTTGAGGGCGCTTTGAGGCATTGAAGTTTATAAAAAATAATTAAGAAAGTTTAAGGTTATGTCGTTAAAGCTAACGTTGAAGACAAATTCATAATTTATACTCGTTCAAATGTGTCTCTGGATGAGTCGGTAAGTGCCACCTTCATCGATCGGTTTATTTCCCTCGCGAGTGCAAAAGCACGAATAAATCCATAAAGCGAGAAATTTAAATAAATCGAAGCATTCCTTGAAGTCGAGACCTACACCTGGAAAGACGAAAGCAGAAACCTTGTAAAACCGAACACCGGAAAAAGCAGAATGCAGCGAGTTCTAAATAAAACTAAGACAATACGCGCAGCGCTTTGCCTTGCAAATATCACTGCGGCACTCGAAATAAACCAAAATCTAATGCCAGCTGCCGATCTTACCGAAATTCTCCACCGGAGTAGAAGAGAAGCCGGCTTGACGAAACAAAAGGGCGCAATTTGAAATCCTGCCAGACGAGACGCAAGATTTTTTTTTCTCGGGAAATCCTGGCCGGTGACAGGCGGTGGCGTGGATGGCAGGGAAAGGATAAATAGCCGGGGCACGGACTTATTATGCGCGCGGCGGATCTACCGGATAATTTATTTTGCGGCCGCGCGTCCTTTTTTGCCGAAGGTTTTAATTGCGGGGCGGTTTGAGGATTAAGGGATTTTTCAGGCAGTCGTGCGGCTTAAAGCGGATGTTTCGTGTGGGCGGACCTTGGGGCTTTTGCAGAGAGGGTTGCGATGCTTAAAATGGGTTTTTGTTTCGGAGAATGTTGCTTTGTGAAGTGAATAAAATACAAAACAATGCAGTCGTCAATATGGTTTTGAATTAAGTTTAAAATAACACTATTGTTTAACAAATAATGAATATATACTGCATGAATTACGCATATAATAATAATAATTTTTATAAATTCCAGGAATGGATTCTCATTATAAATTTTATTTATTAAAAAAATAAACAGATAGATATTTCCTTTATTTAATACATGATTTAGTGAATGTCAATATATTATTTATATTCCATTAATAAAAAATCAATATATCATCATTATGGTTTCGAATTAAGTTTAAAATAACAATGTTCTTGAATAAATAATAAATATATGCCGAATGAATTTCATGTTTATTAATAATAATCTTTATAAATTTCAAGAATGGATTCTCGTCATGAATTTAATTTATTAAAAAATCAAACAGATAAATATTTGCATTATTTAAAGCATGATTTAGTATCTGTCAATATTTTATATTTCTTTAATAAAAAATTATTAATATAAAATATTGAAATAATGAACATATTATTAAATTTGCAATATTGCATGGGATCATAGGTATTAAAAGTGTCTCTAGGTTACATGCGGCAATAGTGAAGCCAATGATTCAATTAAATCTACAAGACAAGTGGACAAGTGCATTCTAAAGTAGGCCGATGCATATAACCTTTAACTTACTAGCTGACTTTATGTGATATACAAAAATTCAACAATATTTTTGAAGTCAAGTATCCCGAAAATTTCTCTCCGAACTATTTAAGTATTTAAAGAAATTATTTAGCTACCGCAAATTTTTTATTATATTTGGCCACAAACGCATTTCCAATGAAAATTAAATTAGGTATTTATCAAAAAATATTTGGTTTACTTGAAAATCCGATTATGAAAAATGTTATTTTTTAATCAAACATTCCATACATACGCAAACAAGTATATTCTCAAAAAAGTAAAAAAGAAGTTATATTTATTCTACATTTTTACTTATTTAAAAAATATATTATAATGCAAAAACTGTTAAAATACATTTAATATTTATTTAGTCCAACTAAATTATTTTGAATTAGGATTAAATAAGAACTAAATCTATTTCCCATTGGTACATGATTACTGGTTCATAATTCGATTTATACACTCTATTGAAATTATTGGTCGATTGATATCTACCTAACTAAATTTGTACAATGATAATATACTGTGTATTCAAAGCTATTCGAAAATATATAACTAATTTATTTATGTTATTAATAGTACTATTTTTAGAAAAATTTTTCATTTTATATTGATTTACATATATACGTTATATCTATAGATTTTACACAAAATTAGTTTAATCCAATGCGGTAAAAAATTTATATTTCGGACTAATTTTGCATTCCGAGCATGCAATTCGCTAATAAAATTTCGAATGTAAACTATAACGCACGCAGCCAAAATGCTCAATAACTCATAAAACTTCGTAAATTGAACGAATCTCCAAACGACTGACCAACGCGCCTTTTACTACTTTCCAGCCGGCGTTCTCCACAATCAAATACCAAATTCAGCCCCATTTCCAAAAAACCTTATGCGCAATCACACTCGCTCTCTCCATAATAAAACATCGCACACGGCGAACGACTGCGCCGGCTGTTTTGTTATTCGAAATATGAAATCGCTTTTGCGCCGCACTGGGGCACGCTTCGGTAATCCGCTCGGAAATTGCAAACGGCGCGCTGATCGATTTTCCGCCCAAAATAAACATGCGCCGTTAAGTAGCCTGGCGTGGATTTAAATAAAAAGAAACCGAGTACAGGTATGTGAGGCATAACAGTAGGCGCGAGATGTATAATAATAAATAAAGAGCGAATCGATTTACGTGAGATGTCGCGTGAGATATGCGACAGTGACGAGCGCTCCGTGCAAAACGCAAGTTTTTACGCTCGAGTGCAGATCTGGAATCGCAGCTGTCTTACCAAAATAATGCTCATTTATTTTTAAATCGGTGCAGTTTTCGATGCAATAACAGCCTTTTTAACATACATGATTCCTGTCCAGATGGCGCTAGCCAAAATCCGCTTTTTACATCCACAAAAAGAATTCTTTGTTGAACTGGACGCGGTGAATATTTCAGAAGCAATAGGGGCCAAGTCAATTACAGCGAGCGTCCGCGTTGTTTGAGCGGCGCTATATAGGACGAATGCCGCGGGAATTCGTGGGACTCGAGTTACACGGTCCATCGTGTCTCTCGTGGCCATTTGGAGGGACGTGAATCCCCCTTTTTGTTATCCGCGCGCCAATTTCAGGAGGAAAATTTACCGTATTACTTTCGCACGGCTCGAGGAATATTCGCCGCTTGATTATGTTGGGCTTAATAGATTAGCGATTGAATTGGAAGTGCTCGTTGCCTGACTGATGGGTTATGGAAATTTTTGTTCGTATTTCGGTAACGGATCGTTGTTTGGATCGCGTTGTTACAGCCGATGCAGCTGTATCGAATAAAACTTTACCCCCCGCTTTCGTAAGCTATATATACACCATACCAGATTTAGCAAAGTCGAAAGGATAAGGGGAACGGATACAAGTAACTACAATCACGTCAGGGCTGTTCGCGTGACCAAGCAACTAAAATCAATGACAATACCTGCATAAAGACAAAATCGAACAGAAGACCAAGCAATTTCCTATTCAAAAGAGTACCGAAATAAGACTGGTGATCTCCCACGCTCTGTCCTCACAGTGATTTTTTGTCGAATAAGATGATCCTACAATAAGAACGGCAAGAGATTCGACAACGACACCAGAACTATGCTAGCCTTCGTCGCCTGCTCATCACGTAATTTGCTCTCGCTTACCGCCGCGCAAACGCTTTCAATTTGAATGCTTCCGTGCGGAGGACTCCTGCCAGCTCGACTCTTCGGAATCTCATTGTTCTTACCGTGGTGCGGTTAAGGTGGCGCTGGGGAAAATAAAAGGTGAGGCGAGGAATTCTCCGGCGGTTGGTCTTAAAATTAAAAGGAAACGGGCGGGTAAAAAATTACTGCCGGTTTCATTGCGAAAGCTCGTTTTGATTGATGCGGGTGAGAAAGGTAAAAGGAGGAGTTTAGCTGCGTTTCATTTTACGGTATAATTTCGAGAATATTGATCTTTGGCGTATTGACCAGGAAGGAAGCTGCGGCTGTTATTAGTTTGATCTTGGCTCGTGATCTTCAATTCTTAATAGAAATCATTCATGAAAATAAATTGTGGGAAGGAACGTACATTGTTATATTGATTATGCAGTATAAGAAAAGATGGTTATAAAAAATGTGGAAAATATCCAAATATGCATATCAGAATATTTGTCACATGTTTTTAATAATGTTTTCCTTATTCTGTTAATTGTTCAAAGGAAAACGATATTTCAATTTCTCATTTATTGAATCTAAATGTAAGTTCACTTTATGAAAAGATTTTTATTTATCTTTTAAAAACACACAGTTTACTTAAAAAACACACATAGAAAACCTTTTCCACGTAGTCTAGATAATTATCAGGCACACATTTATAGGATTTCGTTTAACTAATGCTGGAAAAATAAATTTTCGAACCACTTCTCTCTACCGCCCAAAGATATTGAACTCATTGCTATAATCCACTTAAAAGTATATTAGTGACTCCTTGGCCTCAGTGAGGTTTATCAACCATATCGTGTATTTTCTAAACCTTTGAGCGCCTAGTGAATTCAAAGTTTTGATGAACGTCCGGCGCTAGACATTTTAATGAGTCTATACACGGAGCTCTATCCTCGTTAAACGACATTCTATTGCGAATAACTCTTCGCGTCTCGCTTTTCCTATACCCCTGTTTTTTCGCGTTTTTATTGCGCGACTATCTGACATTTTTGCAAAAACATCGGTATACACGATATTAAACGCGTATTGTTGCCTTTTCAATTCGTTTTCGCGGATTTTCCGGACTTTGGATTATAAAATTCCGAATTCAAAAGCGCCAATGCGCCGGAATAAAAAATGTCGCAATATCGGGGGTTCATAAACGTTCAGCGCGAGCCATAGTATTCCGATAAATTCGTGCTGTCCAAAAGATGTATACTACTATATCTTCTAGTGATACCGTATTTCGTTCGTTAATTTCTTTAAAAGAAACGTTAAAAAAGATCGTTAAAGAACATCCTTAGTGCATAAAAGCTTGGTAAAGGAAAAAACATTTCATGCTTTAATTTTTTCTCGTAATAAGCGAAGCGGCCGTTAGAGCAGAGCCGCAAAAGCAATAATCGCGCGCTAAATAACGTGGATAAATACGAGCGCAATGCATCCACACTCGCATATTACACTCGGCATATTGCGCTCCCCTTTCCGTATGTACGTTTCTACCTTTCCGTATCGGGGGGCTTAGTTCTCCTCTATTAGGGGAAGTTTAATTAAGAGGTCTGCCGGCCATCTTTAATAGTTACCTCCCCAAGGGCGAGCACAACGGTCGGTTCAGAGAGTATATCTGGCTCGACGAACGAGTGGTCTGCTCTCTTTGTTGCCCTCGAGTGTCTTAATTAGGATACAGGGTGGGTATAACTCGTTCAGCTCCTGGATTTTCATAGATCTGGGTAGGTTGTATGTTCGGGTGAAAGCTGAAGGAGGTTATAAATATGTATTTGGTTAATTAATCTTTAGTTCATTAAATGCATACTAATTGTGTTGGTAATCGTAATACAGATTTTTCAATACAAATATAATTTTAATTTTTGGAGGAATTAAGAATTATTGACTTACAAGTAATTTCTACTTCATCATTAATTTTGATATTATAAAATCAATTGTGGCTGTTCTGAACGATTCAATAGCTCAATAACCAATTCAGCCCAAAAGCATTTTTTAAATCTCCTTTTTATAAATATAAAACGCATCCACATTCGTATCCGGAAAAACCCGCTCGGCCAAAGCCGCATCCATTCAGTCTATGAAATCGAAAGTAATACACCTTTCTGCCTCGACATCGGCATTTATATACCGTTCGAAACTCGCGCTCACTCTCTAAGTTCTCTCTCTCTCTCTCTCTCTCTCTCTCTCTCTCTCTCTCCATCCCGTTCCACGAGCTTTGCACATGCATATTCGATGAACTTCCGCATGCGCGGCCACTTCGTATTTCTAAAAGCAAAAGATGCAGCTTTCGCACATGCCTGGGCTCGTTGACTGAGAAAAATAAGGGCAGAGAGCAGCGGCGCTGTCCCGTGCCGGGAGTAATTCGATGCCGCTCGCGTAGCTGCTGCAAGCTCGTTGCGAGAAGCCAATATTTATGAAGGGTACTTTCCGGACCGACCTGATTTTCAAAAGGCACGCCAGGCTAAAGGGAATTTTCTAATATGGGGTTTCTTCCCAGAGCGTGCTTTGTTTTTTTATGGGGTTTGCGCGCGTAATTGCGTTGGAAAGTCGCCTTAAGAGCTTTTATGGCAAACCAGGAATGAGGCGGTTTAAGATAAGATGAAAATTAAAATATCAAAGTTTGATGATAACCGGTTTAGGAAGATGCAATAAGTGGCTACAGCGCAATTTTTTTGGTGTTTTTTTAGTTTGGATGTTGTTATGGGTCGCTGCTGATCTCATGAACTTAAACTTGCGGTTGGAAGTTCTAATTCGAGGGAATTCGTTTCCCGAATTTTCGAGGGCGCTTTAATTCAATATACATAACATTCTCGCTAAAGTTTTGCCTCACTCTCCCAGGGCATCCACAAGAATTAAAGTTACGAATTTAATCCGATCCTAGCTGTCTCTTCAACAAACTAGTTCGATAATTAAAACCAAATTAGCAATCAAATGATTGCAAGTTTTCAACATTATTCAGAATAAGCGTATCATCCAATCAACTCCATTTTGTCAATCCTAATATATCTTTCAAACATATCAATGCTGGAGATACGCTCGACCCAATTAAACACCTTGCTCAGTAAACTATCACCGAAACGCGATATCGCCTCACCAATCTTTTTTGAACGTCACTGTGCCGCAGCGCCATAAATCCTGCTGGAACTGTCATGCTATTCACTATTTACATGTAACGAGCGCGTTTAGCCTTTGAATATAAACTGTATGTGCAGCTCTGTGAGAGCCTAAATTTCCGATGTATCGAGTGCGGACGGTGAAAATACGTGATTCGACGGCAGGATATAATGAGCCATATGAATGCTTTGAATGCGTGTGCTTTTGAAGTAGGAGGCAGCGTTGTGGAGCTGAATTACACTTTTGGGGGATTAACGACCAGACATCTGTTTTCATTCTTCTTTTTCAGGGCTCAGTCAATTAAATTTATTGCCGCGGGATTCAAGTGTTGTAGAAATGAATGCGATGATATCTTTTCCATTTTATTGAACGTCACGCAAAATGTTTGACCATCCAAAACCGAATTTTTTGTACAGAGCAATTAACAAAATTAAACGAGCTTCAAGATAATTTTTCCTGTTTGTAACAACTTTATAATATGTTAATTTATAGTAATACAACCCTCCAGCGGCTCTCAGAAAATCATCTTCATTCATAATCGATTACGATCAACGATAAAAAAGCTGTTCCATTCGCGTTTGCGCAGAGGTAAAATTATGCCCTCTGAGAGCCCTTCAAAGCCGCGACTCAAAATCTCATTCGCAATTCAGTGTGTAGCATTCAATATCGCATAAAAACTTGACAACGCAATCATGCCTCCATCCAAACCGTACAATCGATGCGTTCCAATATTCATTTTCCATACATCCCGTCAGTTTTACGGCACTCGTAAAATTACTTTCGGATCTCAGCTGCGAGCTTCCCGAAATAAAAAATCGCTCGCATCGCCTCGTTAGTTCTCCGTTGTCTTTATTAAAAAAAATGACTGTTGCGCGGCACTTTGAAAGTGCGTGAGTTTATGGTCATTGTCACGCGCAGAAGAAAAAGAAAAATGAGGAGGATTCGTTGCTCGGAATTCACACCTGCGCTAAACGACTTACGGGAAGAGGATGAAGAGCGCTTTTTTTAGAGGGAGTATCGATTTGAAAAAGTAGAAACTTTGGTTTTTTGTTTTTATTTGTGTGCCTTGCGTTCATCTTATTATTGGATTCTGCGCTTTCTTGGAATAAAGTTTTATGTAGAATGAAAGAAAAAGTTGAGTTAAATTTGTTGAATTGTATAGTTTTTTTTTATCGAAATTTATTTTAATTAAAATTGCACAGAATAAAGAGTACAATAAAGTACCTTTTTTGTTTTTGAAGAACTGTATTTGAAGAATTTAAAGTTTTTGGGCTTGATGCTAAATAAAGTATTTGTATTTTCCGTTTTATTTTCTCGTAAAGAAAGTTTTTATATCTACTTTTTATACAGTAGCATGCAGCTATGGAAAATCGTAAATTTTTGACCTTATTTTACCTTAGGTAGCTGGCCAGTTGAAGAAACTAAATGTGCAGTCGGGGATGAAAATAAATGCTCGTTTACCTGAAACAAAAAGCAGATAATCAAATAAACAAATTGCCCAAACAAACAGTCTTTCTTAGGTATAAAGTCAAGAGTAAGCTTTTTTCGCGTCTACGTTATAAATTGAATTAAAAGATTTATACATAGAAGCATGGAAAATTCGAATATATTCAGACGAAATGTAAATATTTTTGTTCTTCCTATTGCGCCTAAACTAATAATGTGAAAGTCCACTTAATTTCTTACTTTTTTAATTAGTATAAAGATAGAATAACAACAGAGCAAAAAATTTGATGGTGGAAGGTAATAAAATTAGAACTCGACTAGGTAAAATTTCGTGTTCTTGGGTTTTCTTGCAACAGTACCATCAATCAAAACTTCTGAATAAATGGTGATGGATCTCAGCTATTTCGACTGATTCTCCATTTGGGCTTCTAAACTCAAGTTTCAAAAGAAACATGATCGATTTTACGTTTTGAATGATAGTACTTTAATTAGTTAAGAAACAACGTAAATAATATTTTTGAAAAACAATAAATCTTTATAAATAATCCCCCTTAACTAATAAGGAGAGTGCTCCCTTAAGTCTTTGAGTCATGGATTTTGAAACAACTCCAGGGATTAATTCCTGTGCAAAGTAATGAAGTCCAGTACCTCTACTTCATTCAAATGTGCCCTACTTCCAAAGATAATGGATACCCTTACTAAAATTTCAAATTTTATACGGCGCTATAAACTTTGGTGACTTGGCAATGAAAAGTGCCAATGAAAGTTATGAAAAAAGAAATGAAAACTGCTGAATAACATTTTTGATTCGCAATCTTTTAAATCGTTCAAAAATTGAGTAAGCAATTATTATTATTTTTTACAAATCCAGATTCTTTCCTCGCAAATTAAAATAATAGCACTTTATTTCTGAAAACCCAACTGTCCCTTTATTACTCCCAAAACAAGGCACGCTCCAGCTTCACATAGGGGGACGTGACCGGTGCTCACCAGAAATGCACCTCCGATAAGCTTAACCAGACTATAGCGTTAACTAAATTCAGACTAAGGCACGTAGAGCCGTAGTCTGAATTTTTAATCTAGCCGGAACTCCCTATCCCTTGGAACTTTAAATGGTTCGCCCTCGAGAAATATACGATTATATGTAAGATTCCTCGCTGTTCCTTTGTCTGGCGTCATTGAGAGTTAGGAATCCGAGGCAGTTCCACGGAAATGCGTGGAACTTCGGGGATTAATCACGGAGAACCGTTTTTCGAGCGCACGGGATGAGTTTTGAACTTTTGCCATTCAGGACTTTTCCAAATAAACACGCTTATACACCCTCGAAATTCTTCCTCGAACTGGCACTTCGTCAATGATTCAAAATTCCGACGTACGAGTTATGAGTTCATCCCAATAAAAAATCGAACGACACGCCCCGCTGCTATAATCAACAGGCCTAGTACCTCATTAAGAAAACATTTGAACGGCTCGATAAAAAGGCCAGGCTAACGATCCCCTACACGTGTAGTCAGTCTCGCGGAAATCTCACTGATTGTCCGTATCCCATTAGGAAATGAGGCATTCTTGAAACCGCACTCCTTTATTACGCCTGTATAGCGAACGCTACAGGCGAGAGCTCGTTTTGAGCGTTTATTTTCGCGGTTAATCACCCGTGTAGTTTAATGGCGGAGACGCGAGGTGAGAACCTTCCCCCTTTTTGTCGACAGGAAATTTGGGGCTGTCTTGTTTCACGTGAGTAATTTCGGCAGCGGTAGGGCGACCTTTTTCGGATGTAACGAATTTTTAGATAAATCGAGGGTTTTCGCTCGGCTGGCAGGAGAAATAACTCTAAATGATTTTTTACCGTGTTTTTTTTATGCGAGTAATTCCACTTGAAATTTTTTCGCACCTCATCAAGTAAATTCACAAAAAAAAGAAAAAATAGTCGAGCGCAATCAGTAACTTAAACTTATGCCAGACTAGAAATATAAATAAACAAGAAGAGTAACATGGAACAAATAGTGAAAAAAGATTTCTCAATTCCGGCATTTTGTGAAATCGCGAGTCACCGCCACTATTTCGCTGCTGGAATAATGCAAACGCACTTTGCTTGTTCAAAGCCCAAGCATGCTTTTAGCGTCTAACTGTTCTTATCGAGCGGGCTACACGATTCTTTCACTAGTGAACGAGAGCGAGATTTTTTATTTCGGACCGAATGGATTAGAGTGGTGGATTCGTTGTTAGTCTGAGAGAGGCTCACAGTGCACATGATGATAGCTTTGTAAACGGCGATATTTCTGAGTGTTAGTTTAATTGAATTTGGTCATGTTCTAAATCTTTTTAAGTGCGCTATTTTGGGATGAGTGGATTGATTTTTAGATTGTTTTTTAATCTATTGTTTTCTGCTTTCTAAAATCAATATGTGAAATCTACCGTAGATAAAAGAAACAAAAAGAAATTTTTAGAGTTTGTACTAATTGTAGAAGAAATTCAATTACAGTGAAACTTTCTTAAAAACAAAAGACAAATTGTATTTCTCAGTTCGTTTGATTTTAAGAAAAAAGATGTTTTACGTAAAGTCTTGTATATACTAATTACAGACGCTGCCGTAAAACTATTTCTAAATATAAAAAACGAGAAAGACAATTGCGAGACGAAAATGACAAAGAGCTTGTCGCGAGAACGTCTGTCTCTTCTGATTATTACCGCGTAATTCAGCGTGAAGTACGTCGCCTTGAAATATTGCGCGCACGGAGACGGCAAATTCTCCCGGGATGCGCGACTTTTTTTGTCGCCCTCGCGCTAATTTACCCTCCTTCGTCGTTCCTTTTATTTTTTCTTGCTTTTGTCGCAGAGGTCGAAGGACATCGTCATTAAAGAACCGACAAATATTGGACCTGTGCAAACACAAATTTTGTAATCCGATATGCGCGCTATTTAAGCAAAATGTACTTTTTTTAGTCCCTTGCTAATGTTGCATTACTTTTTTTGGCATCGAGATATAATAGACTCAATTAGTTTCTAGACATTCTTACAATAGAATAATAGGAAAAGTTCACTTAATATTTTTATTAAGGTAATAGTTTATGATAATTTAATCGAATTAACTGGTGAAAATTGTAATGAATAACTATGATTAGCTCGGGGAATGTGCATTGAACGGATGTGAATATTACGCGAATAATAGCCTTCCGATAATTAATCGGGAAAATCGAATTTCTAGTTGTCGAAGTAGATAATGACTGGGTACTGTAAGGCAGGAATCGTTAATAAGCTCGATTTCTTATATGATTGATTTCCTACGTATTTTATTGTAATTGAATTATTTATTAGCCTATATTGTAATTACAAAGCCTTCGAATAGAAATACTTTTTCTTTATGCAAGCGAGTATTGTAACTAATGGAAATTATATGTTATGCATCAATCATTTAAGCGTGTACATCATTCGCTCAATTATTCAAACTATATTATATGAAAATGCACTAATTTTGTCTCATGCAATTCAATAATTTATCCGTTCAAAGCGCAGAAATTGTATACTTTCACATTATATTATCCATTGCTTATTTTACTAGTGCACTTTTCCACTTTGTTTTCAAAACACCCGTCCTTTATGAAGGAAAAAGGTACCCAAGAAACTTTACGCCCCAGCCGTAGCTACGAAAAACCACTGTGAATTTTCGAAAACCAGATAGCACAATGTCCATCTCCGTGAAAATGAAAAGGAAAAACAATACACAGAGAGAAAGAGAAAGAGGAAGAGAGAGAGAGAGAGAGCCGAGGCAGCTCTTCTCTATTTACGACATTATCTCGCGCCTCACTCAAAGCGCTCGCAGTTTTACGACTGCAGAGTCTCGCGCAGCGAGCGAAATCGCAGAATGCAGAAACAGCTCTGGCTCTCCCTCTCAATTTTATTGTCCCCCCTCGAGCTTGAGAAGAAAAAAGACGAGAGAATAGCGAGACTCATCGGGGAAAACGAAGTAGGTCGGCGTCTCAAACATCGCGCGCACCCTCCGAGCTTTTCTTCAGGTTAGAAAAAAGAAAAAGAAGAAGAGGTGGAAGAGGAGGAGGAAGCGTAACTTTTGTCCTTTTTGTCTCTAAGATTTCGAGCGTGCAGAGCGTCAAAAAGTGTTTAGGATTCCCGGCTCGCTTTAGCGGAGACGGAATTCACTTGCGGCAGACGCCAGAGATGCGATTGTGCGCGAACGCTTTATGCACGGCCGGGGGAGAGAGAGAGATGACGTTTTGAATGGGCCTGGGGATGGTACGAGGGTCTCGGATTGCTTGGATTCCGCGTTCCCGGCTGCGGCTGGGATGAGCTCAGTTTATTAAAAGCCTGCGTTTTCGCAGAGGGAAATGACCCTTGTAAGATTTTAATCTTGGACGCGACATTTTTCAAAAAGGTGAAAGCTTTCTAGCTATACGTATGAACTAAATTCTGCGAAAAACGAATCAAATTTTTTCAATTTTCCGAATCTCGCTTTTTTTGCACAATCTTTGAAGGGAAAAAGCACTCTGGAATCAATCGTTTAAATCTTCGCTCACCCCAGCCCTCGAGCATCAAAATTTTTCCATGCATAACTCCGGCGATCGGTCTTTGATAAAGCAGCAACAAACTCGCCGGCGCCTATACACTTCCTGCTTCGTCTTACTCTATCTTAACTTCAAAGCCCCCGCCTGCACACAGCCGAGCTTCTCTGCTGAATTTTTCAAGAATCTGCTTCGATCAACGAATTCCCGAACTAGCTGGGCAACTTCCCGGAACTCTCTCTCTTTCTCTCATCCGCCGAGCTAATGAGAAAAGACGGGCGAGATGAGCGAGAGCACTATATAGCAAAGTACGTTCCTCTAACGAGTGGCAGTACAGCGAGCGCCTTATTAAGGTAGCCGGAGGGATATACCCGAGAAATGTATCGCCGCGTAAGAGCCGGGCAATACACCCCAGGAATCCATCATTGATCTAAGTCTGGCGGGAAAGAATTATTAACGTTAAATTAATGAAGCCGCCTTTATGGGGGAGGCTGATGAAAGGGTTGATGGCTTTCTTGTTTTCTGCTCGCACTGGAGTTCTTTGTTTATCATGATTGGGTGTGGAAGGTTTAATTTGACTTTGGTGTTTCCAGCTTTATTGTTATTTATGTGGTGAGGAATTACTCTGAAGTGTGGATTCTGGATGTGTGACTACTTATCTGACCTAAAAAAGGATTATTTATTTATTAGAAGTAGAGAATTATGTTAATTGTCTTTTACTAGATGAAATTAACTGCGGGATGTAATAATCTGTATAAATATCACGTCGTTCACTTGTAGTTAATTAACATTAATGTTTCAGGATGATCAAGGATAAGGGAGAGAAATGACGAGGAGAGTAAAACAGACGGAGACATATGAAAGACAAACGTTGAAACTACAAAAGTTCCAAGCGACAGACGAAGTTCGTAATGAAATAGTCAATTACGACGTCAAAAAGCAGCAATACTTTCAAACGCGAATCACATACTAAACAAGTAATAGGATTGGCGACTGTTCACACTGATACTATAATTTCTCAGGCCAAAGTTGCAGTTTGAGCTCTGATCAGAGAGATAAGCACAAGTATCGTCGTTGAGGCCGCTAACGAGGAAATGGCGATATAGTTTCCTCCAAGATTCAAACATGGACGAAGCTTGCGGTCGCGACAGATCCCCTAACGATGACGCCGGGCTAACAGGATGGTTGAATAGTTCGGAAGTTTGCCTCTGCGGTGATTATTGAGGAGGCGACTTCCCGAGTTGATATATTAATTATTTATAGTTTTCTATTGTTTTTAAATTAACTTCCAAGATATTAGAAGTTTGATTTTGGTAAACGAGAAAATGAAGTTATAGTTCATTTGAAGAGAAGAAGAAATAATCTCATTTTCATCATCAAATTGGATTATACTCTAATTAAGTAAGAATATATTAGAACGAAAAACCGAGAAAACAATCTTTTTATTAGGAACCATATTTTCCAATATTTAATAATTGAAGTATTCATTCATCCCTTGCTGAAAATTCTACCTCATAAATACCAACTTGTTCACGTTCAATAATTCGTTCTCAACTCGAAACGAATTCTCCTTTGATGCCAACATCAGTTTTATCAGCTCATCACAAAACGACAACATATAACAGCACCTTTGCCAGAAGATAAGGGAGGTGCTAAACCAGAAACTAATTTTTCCTGGCGCAGCGATAAACTAGTGATGAGTTAATTTTCCGTACGATTAAAAAGCCAACGGGCTTCATCCAATGAAGCGCGATCTCACATATTGCTCTCTATTAAAGTTAATCGCTAGATCGTTAATATAATATGGCGCGCCGAGTGATAAACCATATATAACCTGAGTGAACTCGCGCGACTTCCAATCGATTTTCCTCCTGCGTATGAGTAAAGTCCTAATATCAGGCAAGCGCAAAATGAGGAGGCAAAAATCGATGATGAAATAAGACTACGATTGTCCGTAAATTTCTTTTTGTTCGAGAGAATGTATATAAGTGACAAAAAATTTTAATTTTTCAGGTTAGAGCATAGAAACTGAAGCATTTGATTGTACGATTTGTTATTTTATTTGTCTAGACTTTTAATTACATTTAAATAGAGTGAATTTATTGTTTTGAAAATTAGATAAATCACTCTTACTGAAATATTATTACATCAAATAAACATTGTTTGTCAATACAGAAATTGATAAACAATAGGCATTTACACTTGATTTTGGAACAACTTTGTATCATTGGAAATGATCAAGCTGTAACAACTGCAAATTTACATATACACGACTAATTTAATTTATTTTCCGCGAGTATAAACAACTCTATTAATAATTAATTAATAATTTTAATACAAATTAATATTACAATAATAAAACAGAATACAAAGAGTCGTTTAAAGATTCAAAGATTTGAGAAACGCCATCGCAATCTCTACCCTCCGTTGACTTCTCATTTTCCACAACCAATCTCAAAAAAGCAACAAACCATAAAAAACGAAAGTCGACCTCATCATTCAAAAGAAACAAGCAGCTATCGCGCAATACCCTTTGGCCGACAGCAACCGTCGCTAAGCACCCAGCGTAAATAACCACAGGAAAAACGTCAAGTCTATAGCGTTCGTCCTATCGCGATCGGGGGCGCAATAATGGACGCAGACGAGAAAAAAAGGGACTACGGAGGGAGAGGGAGAGCGCAAAAAGAAAAGGCGCGCAACGTCGTCGTCTTCTTCGATGTATCCCTGGCAAACAATTTCGCAGTGGGTGCGGCGATGGCAGCCTACGACGCAGCGCTTTGTAATTGAAACGGAGGGGGTAAAAAGGTGGCGCCAAATGATCGAGCATCACGCGATGTCCGTTGTTTTTTCTCCGATCTTCGAGAGAAAAGTTTCGTGCCAGTTTCAGATGTATATTCGAATTTAGTATTTGTGTCTATCTACGTGTATGCATGTGTATGAGTGTGTACACATGCGTGTATGTGCGAACGTGTGTGAGTACGTGTGTATGTATCTGTTTTCCTTTCATAAATAGGGAGGAAGACTCTTTGAGGTTTTAGTCAGCTTAGCGAGTTTTGTATTTGCTTTGCTAAGTACAGAAGAGCGAATCGGCGCATGTACGACACGGTCAGAGAGCTAGATTACCGGATAAACTAGTTTATTTGAAGCGGTACAGTCGGCTTGGTCTGTTTGACGAGATAAGGTTTTAACGAACTGCGGTGATCATTAATTTGGAAAGTTGGCTGTGAACAAAAATTTTAGTATTTTTGATACTGTTTTTTAATTAGATCTTTTGGATTCTTTTGGCGAGATAAAATTTTAACGAATTACGATATCGATTATTATGTTATAATGATAAAAAGCTAAATAAAAGCTAATATTTTGAAACTTTAAATGCTATTTTTTAATTGGGAATGTGATTTTGAACTTGTAAATACTACGGTGAGATCGATGAAAAGACGATATTTTGGAACTACTGCGACACAACTCTTGAAATTTGATTAAAATTCATGACCCGTGGACTCTGAATATTCCTCCCAAAAACAAGTAATGTCGGTTATTCCCTCTGTCTCAACAAATCGAGCTTCGGCGAAGATTCCGGCGTCTGTAACAACGCGATAATAATCTTAGTCTTTTTCATTTTAAGAAAAGCATGAAATTCAAATTCAAAGCTCGACGTCGAGCCTTTTCAAAATTCCCTTTTTCAAAAGAAAAAAGTCCGAGACCTCGCGTGACGACTAGCAAACAGAGAGCAGCGGCTCAGCACCGGAAGGCGCGCTGCAGCTGGGGAAGAAGGCCGCTGCTGCAGCGCCAACACACAGACGGCTATAGCACGGGCGGCAGGAGTTTTTAAAGCCCCGCGGGGTCGCAGCTGGGATCGATTTTTCGCGGATTAAACTCGCTAAGTCTTCGACGCGCGCGCTAACTTCTTTTCCAGTGATGGATTTCAGCTGTACTCTCGATTTCAGAATTTCTGCTTGCTTAAAAAACGAGCACACGGCTTACAGCTGCAGTTTTCCTTTGCGCGAGTGACAGTTAATCTCGGAAGATGGCTTTGGTGAAATGATTTCCCGGTCTGAAAGTGCGGACTGTGCATTAGCGTTATAAAGTTTGGCGGTGATTTTTCGGAAGGTTAAGCCGGAGACATGTTGTCGATTTTTTGGTTCATCGATGAACTTTGGGGTAAGCCGTTGGTTTTTAAGAGGATGTGGTCACCCTTTGATAGTACCGGAATTTAGGGGAGTTTTAAAACTGAAGTTTCAGATCGGCTATCTTCTTAAGATTTGATATTTGGCTTATAGTAGCTTTTAGTGCGAATATCGTATACTATTTTATCATAATAACAAAAAAAAATAAAGTGTCAACGGTTTATTTATAATAATTTGGTAGTGTATCTAATTTTTAACTTTCATTTCTGAAGTCAATAGTGCGTTTAGAAGAAAAGAATTTCTTAATTTAAAAGCCAATAATTACAGATAGAGAATATGCCAAATTCTATTCTATTTTAAATAAACAAGATAAAATTACAAATCTTGTTTCATTGGGCGAATATCCAAGGCTCAGCTAATATTTCATTATAAAAAGCGTGGCAGCTCTTGTTTGTACAACTAACTTTATTTCGTTTAGTATATCATAAACTAAACTGTGATTTAGAAGCATTATCATATACAGTTTCTCGTTTTTATATTATTTTTTTTAAAGTGTAAAGATTTTACTTCTTTTATATTAATGTTTATGTACAAACACGTACAAACAAGAAAAGTGGTTCTTAATAATTAATTGTTGTTAATTCAGAATAAAATTTGCATTTGCAGAGTGTAATAATGGGCTTATTTATCTCACAGAAAAGCAAGTGATAAGCATGAATTTATGTAACGTAATTTTATCAAGTTGTTGTATTTAAGTGTTTCTTTTATATTCAGAATATCCGCTTAAAGTAAATATTACTATAAACGTAAAAAGCCCTTTCAAAGAACTTATAAAAATCACTTATAAAAACTTTTCGCGTTTCATCAGCAAATTCTTCAAATAATTATTAATATTTATTTTCACTTCAAAATCGTACAATATTTCCTTAATCATTTCGCTGACTTTTCTCCCAAACGATCGCCTCGCGACACGTTAACGTATCAGCTTATCTTCAGTTCGAACGCGACAACAAAACGACGTTGACAATGCGCTATTTCCTCTTAGAGAAAGAAAAAAAGAGTTTCACGCCGCTCAACGAAACACTTTTCAGCTGTACGACAGCCGAGCACAAACAGCTATCCGAAAAAATCTAATCTCACTGCCAAATAGCATTCTCTTCGCACGGCTCGGTTTAAATTCGAGGAAGAGCAGCACATGCGAGCAAACAGCGTCTACGCCGTCTTCGCGTATCCGCAAGAGCAACAAGTTTTTCCCGTGACGCGAGCGCGCGCATACACAGAGAGCGCGATGCCAAGCCGATAAGAGCCGAGCGCCGAGTTTCTAATTAATGCTCCTCGCACTGAGAGAGCTCAGCGCGACGTCTGCCCTTGCCAGGGATTATACTAGCTGTTTTCTGGGTCGTTGTTTTTTCTTTTTAACGAGATGCGCGTGGAGGAATGAGATAGTGCGAGATTGGTTTTTGGGGAAAATGGAGTTCAAAAGGTAAACAGTGTTAGATTGAAAGATTAAGATTGGTGTGCGTCACACTTTTTTAGACTTTGGAGTGTATTAGAGTTTTTAACAAAAACAACAAACAGTTGACGACTTTATTGTAGTACGCGGAATAATACATGTAAAAAAGTCGTAGTTAATACTATGATATGGTGCAAAAACTTAAAATTTTTTATCATAAAGTCAGGTATAATTTTGTTTCAGAATTTATTAGTAGATTTATTATTTTCTTGCAATTATTACACGGATTGATATCATTTGATAATTGATATGGCCGAAAAGAAGATATATTTATAAAAAGATATTTGCAAGAAACTATTTTAAAAATCAAGTAAAAATATAAATATTAAGTATCAAAAATTTAAGATTTTACATAAATTTCAATAGTGTAGGATATACAAAGCATTATTTTAACTAATATATAGATTAAACAAAGCTAAAATAGCACAATCGTGGTATATTGTTTGTTCGATATGTACATACGATATTGATCATGGCAAACTATCATGATTTCCAGCAAATCATCCACATGTTAATCGAATGTATTAATATTATTAACTTTAATCACAAGAGCAGAGCAGAATCTAGCACTGCCATAAAATCATTTTCCAATGCAAATAAATCTCCATCTATATTCATTCATTCCAGAAATTCAATTCACTTCCAGCAGAATGTTCGCTTCTCACATTCATCTTTTCACAGTCTCGTGCTTCTTCTTCATTCCATTCTTTTCGGTATCACAGAAAATTTACGCTCAACGCGAAGCTTATCGTCAGTTTGAAGGATTAATTTTCAACGATGTCTCAACAACGCAGCCCGGCCGGTCCTAGTTCGGTTTAACGGCGTTAGTCTTTTATGATCTACGCGCGCCCGAGCGTTTTGCCTCGATTTTATGGCTTCTTGATACGAGGCAATAAAGGATATATTAAAGCTTTAGATCATCATTATTGTGTTTGCCAAGCAGTAGTGCAAAAAGTTGTATTCGCCACGCGCGAAAAGAACTGTTTTTATGTGGATATTATGACTATAGCCGACTTTAAATTTTCAAGTAGAACATGGACAGGTCTGGATAGGCGCCGTTCGGAGCCGTATTAATTATTATGTTTTAGTTATATTGTACTTTTTTATATTAATATTATAGGAAGTTAAAAGCTCTATTCGTAAAAACAAAAGTTTAAAATATTTTTTCCAACTCATGCACGATTTTCGTGATTTTTAGGCCTTTGGCTCGTAGTTGATTGCTTTCGACTCGTACTGCAAATTTCACCCTCGGTTTATAAAATTCCACTTTAAGCCCTCAATACATAATATTGTACTAAACTAAAAAAATGGTTGAGGTTTTTCTTTTTCTCTCTATATGCATTGAATAACAAGATTGAATTCGGTCAAACTTAAGTCTGTTAAAAAATTTGTTTTGAATTGGTGTAAAATAGAATTTATCAAAATCCAAAAATCAATCGGTTTTATGTAGTAATTTAAATTTATTTACAAAGAAGAATAACTGGTTTAATTTTAAGCAAAAATTTATCACAGGAAAATTAAATAATAATAACTTAAAATCAAATTATATTTTTAAAGCTTTTCATTTTTTTTTTCGACATTTATCTTGTTTAAACGTCACACATTTTCAAAAACGTACATCCTGCCTCGCAAATGCTTTCAATTATTTTACAAGATTGAATAAGTTAAGGTGTTAAATATTTTAAACGAAATATAAATCAATAACAATGATTTCAAATAATATTGATGATAACAAATTGTTTTTATGGTGAACAAAAGTTTTGTTAGGACTAGCATGTATTGTAATTTATTTGATCGATGAGATTAATGTTATTGTATTGCTTGCAATGTTTAAGTAAAAAAATTTAAGCTTTAGTTTATGATAAAATGCAATAAAACGCATAAAATGCAGCGTATCGTGTATTTTAAATTATAAAATGTATATTAAATCTCATCAAACGGAATCTACGAATAACATCTATATTTTCTTGCACCAAACATAAATTTTTGCTTTGTCATTGCTTTATAGATTTTTGTTTGATATTATTTAAGAAAATATAGCATTGCCAGAATGGCCAAATTATTTTTCTCCATAATCAATCATGACAGACAGTGCACCTTCAAACATAAACAAAAAACAATAAAGCAATTTTAACTATTCCCACTTTTATAAATTTAAAATACATGAGAACAGCTCATACATTTCAGCGTCGAAACATTCCAGGCTAAAAACTCTACGGAGCTGCGCTTCGCGTCGATAAAATCCAGGGCGTACTTTAAATCGAGTGCTCGCAAAATAAAATGGGCAGCCGAGCCGTTATTAATATTTTTAATTAAAAAAGCTCCGGGAAAGACAAGACTGACAAGATCGATTGTCTCCGGTAACAAGCGCGGGAGCGCAAGCCGTAATCCAAATCTTCTGCCTGTGAAAAAATAAACGAGGAAAATATGATTCCGATACGGCTCTCGGCTTTCGCGCCGAGATATGCCCTTGACTCTTTTTCCTGCTCTCCTTGATAATGTCCGCGTAACGAGCGTAACAATCGAAAGCTTTGTTAATGAAGAAAACGAAAAAGTGCTGGCTTATGATGGTTGTGTTGGTAAATGTTAACGTGAAAGTTGAGCCGAAATTGTAATGGGGTTTAAGACCTTGTGAAGAGACTGTCGTGTTTTTGGATCATTCTTGAACGTTTGTTTTATTAACATTATGGAACTATGTTAATATATTAAGGATTGCTTTTTTATAATGTAATTAAATAATGCGCAATTTTTTTTTTTTACTACTCAGAATGTAGATTATTAAAACTTTAGTAACTGAATTCCATTAAAATTGTTAAGAAGAATTTAAAATTCAAGTAAAAAAATTAATTTGACATCCAATGAAGGTTGAAGCCTTGACTTTTTTTCAAATTATGATTGATCGAAGGTTAGAATGAAAAATATCTTAAAAATTTATAAATAAATTTATAAATAAATCATGATTCCAATTTATTTATACTATAAATCTTTGAAGATTTATCTTTATTATTTAAGCATAATTTAACCTTCATCATATTTATTGCTCGCGTAATTTCATTTCTTTATGCATGAAATTTTAATTATATTTATTATAACGTATCATAAAAGAACCATTGTAATTATAATAATCGTAAACCCAATCCAATCAAGCGACAACACAAAGCATTTGCAAAATCAGGCCCGAAATCCAGTATACGCGCGTGTAAATATATTCTATTGCCTTCCATCATTCCCTTCTCAACCGCTGGACCATCGATCGATCCGTTCCTCCCATTCTAAACCATTCACGCTCCCGCAGAGCGGCAAGATCAAACGCACCCTTGAATTTTTCGCAAAGCGAGTAGGACACTCGTGCTGCACCCTGATTGCCCTCATCCCCGCTGAATTTTCGCTCTGGATAACCCTCAACGAGTGGCAGCATCCGCAGACTCTTGAAAACCTTATCACCAGGACACTCCAGCCCAGAGCGCCGAGTGCGCTTCAAGCGCCAAAGGGTTCGCCGGTAAACAATCCTTCAAGTAACGTATGATCATCCTCTCTTCCAAGAACAGACTTCAGCGCTTTCTATCTCGATTAAATTACATCGAGAGGCAGCAGCGAGAGTAGCGCGCAGGCTCTATCTCTCTGTGGCTGCGTGTGCGTAGGCCATATTGCATCGGTAGCATTTCGCAAGAGGTCTTGCTTGGCGTGGCGCGATGCGCTTTAATTAAATTGCCGTTGTGGAGCGCGTAACGAGCGGCGAGGGCTGCTCCAGAGGTATGTGCGCCGACTGCCTGAATGCACTTTGTTAGGATATCTGCAGGCCAAACGTGCGGCTTGGTTCGGCAATTGATGATAGAGCTGGCAAGTATTTTTTCTTTTTTCGAAGATTTTGGATGCTTTATTTTTATAAATTTGGAGATAGATGGAGGAGTTTCGTTAGTCTTGATACTTGACAGATGTTGGAAAAATATTGTGAAACTGTGGAAATATCGTAAGGGATTGTTAAGTACAACCTTAAGTATGAGCTAATAATAATTTGAGTGATCAATCATTTTGTCAGAAACAAATGCTACAGAGATAGTATTCGTTTGGCGTACAGCATTTTTAAATCATCTTTTGTTTTTAATGAATTTTTCAAAGTTTTGTAGTAACAAAAAATATTTGTAATATAATGTTAAATCTACGACATTACTAAAAGAATAGCTCTAAAAAAAGCATTAGTATATTATGATAAATCAGCGACTATACGTCATCGTTTCCTCGCACACAAGAATCCGCAAGTACAACGCTCCTTTCCAGCTTTTTTAAATGGAAATCACCCGAAAACAGGACGTGATAAAGTAATTTTGTAGCCGGCTTTGTTTTCTCAGGCTGCGCGGCTTACGGAAATCTACTAAGGTCACGCAGGCTTAATTTATGTAGCAAAAATTATATAGGGGACCGGTGGCAATTCCACGTAAAAAAGCAATTTACCGACCTGATAGCAGTGACCGAAGAAATGTGGAAAAGTGCCGATGGAGACCTTGTTCGGCTTTAATATTCAAATAGAGATCCGAATATTATAGAGTGTCAAGGAAACACTAAAATATTTGCCATCATAAGGCCCATTAGTCAAACATTTCCACATTTTTTTAATTCAGCATAATTTTTTTACTCCTAAACTAGATGAAACTATTAGCGTCTCGATGTACATCAATTTGGCGCAACGTAAAATCAAGTTATTTTCATACTCCGAAATAAAAAATAATCCTCACAGTATATCTGACATTAATGCAACTTTTGTACAGGAGCCTAATGGAATTTTAATGCACGTCGGGCGTTGTTTGTCACTCTACGAAAAATTCGACACAGAATTTCGACTATGTCCCCAGCGATATAGGTCAACTACGATGCGTAAACCTCGCACAACACTGGCCGTCAGCTTTCACGTCGCTATTACAAGCTCGTGCATTAACGGCCCGAGTAGGAACTACTATTTATGATTAGTTAGCAAATTTGCGCCCTTTCTGATGGATCATTACTTTGCGATAATGTCGGCGTGCTAACTTAATGTCGGACTTTATAGTTCCTGAAGTGCTTAGCAAAGTTAAAACGATTAAGTACAATCTCGGTACATGCTGAACATGTGATCTAGTGTTACGCTTTTAGCAAGATAATTATTGATTCGAACGGTAAAATGATTAATATTGGAAGCGGCGTTTGCGTCAATATATGTTCATTCAATATTCGTTTTTGGTTGCAGCTTGATGCATAATAATCGATGGGAGGCTCGATAATTAGATCTGTTTAAATGGATTGTTAAACAACGATGGAGCTTTATGTCGAGGTCAAAAGCATCCTGTTATGACGATTATGATTTCGATATTAGCGGTCTTTATTCGAATTCCGCGAAACTGAGTAGAAAAATGTGTAGCGCATTAAGGTAAGGAGAATCCCAATATTACAATTTGACATGCCAATTTTTCTCCGATATTCTGAAGGTATTATTGAAATACTTCCAAGTCATAGGGTCTATGGAGATAAATTACAGCTGATTCGTTTCACCATTTGATATCAGAAAATACCTCGCTGAATTTCATCAAAATCCACGACCCCAGGATATAAGTCAGCCGAGCAGAGGAAATCTATTGGTCCATTTGACAGAATTTATTCCTTTGTGTAATCAGAAAGGGTATCCAGCAACCACTTGGCTTTGCGAAAAAATACAAGCTTATAAAACGGTTAGACAGAAAGCAGACTCCACTATGACTGTTTCTTTTTGTAAGATCTCTTAATTATTATTAACTTATAAAAACAAAACGAATTTCAAAATAATGTATTGACTTTATTTTACTATGACCTTTCAATTTCATTAATAAAAAATGTGATACTACATCGCTGTATCATTGCATTTTTAAAATTTTTAATTGACACAATAATGTCTCCAACATACAATTCTCAATACATACATATTACGTATAAAAATTCGAACTTGCGTATTCTACATGAAAAAGAAAAAAACAAGATACATTGCCACACCATTATAGTACACGCGGAAAATTACAACTCAGGCGAGATTAGCCCAATTAGCATTATATTCTTCAACGGTGAAAAAGCTCGCTCGGCTGGGAGCCGTTGTACGACGTTGATTTCACAAAGTAACTCGCGTACGTGCCAGCTGCTGCGCGCAGCCTCGGTAAAAAGGAATTTTTGCGAGCGCACGGATCAAAGAAAGTCAGCGCGAATGCGTCTCGCGATAACGCCTTTTTTTGGGTCGAGCTGTAAAAAGGCAGAGCGAGTTGTAGGTGAGAAAAAAATGCGGGGCTGACGGATTTACGAGACGCCTGACGGACTCATTTCGAGGTGCAACAGAGAGCTGGCTGCATGGCCCTAAACATTTTTCGTTAGTTCGCATTCAGAGCGCGTGCAAAGGTAACGTGGGTCCAGAGAGTAAAGGAGAGCTTTAATCCGAGGGGTTCAGAAATCGAATTTGCGCTTGAAAAAGATGCTGGCTGCCGGGATATCTGAAAGAAGGCTGCTCAAGCTAAAATCTGTAGGAGCAGCGTACGTTGGATCGACTGATTGGGTAATGAAATGTTTTTCTTCTATTTCGGAAAACTTCAAAGGGTTATTTCGTCTCTGATACCTTCGTCTACCTTTCAATCAATATTAATCTTGTTAAATTAGATTTTTTGAAAAGTTAGACTTTAACATTTTTCAAATACTGGCAAATACTTTTTACAAAATTAAACAAGTTAATATTGATTAAAAGGTAGACGAAGCTAATACGATAAAGATAAAATGAAGGCAATTCAATTACAATTTAGTTAAAAATATAATTTACTACCGCAATCGCCGGCCAATAATGCAGGAGCGTTATAAATTTAAGCATATCTTTAACGTGTTATTACACTAAAATTATCAAACGCGAAATCGTGTATCAGCCATATTTATAGAGTAGCTAGGGCAGAAAATCGAAGGGCGCTGGCGGTATAAGGGCGGCTTATTATTCAGAGAAGGGTGGAAACTTTTCATAAACCCTTGACGATCAAGCGAGCGCGCTCGCGGCAAAGGAGCATTTTTTATGATCGAAAAATATATAGCTCGGCTCTTACGATATTGATGTTTTTTCATGAAACTTGCGGTGGCTGCGGAGGACCGAGCTTTTTTTAACTTTTTTAGTATTTAGTCGGAAGTTTTAAAATCGCAAGTTGTAACTCCGTTTAATGCAGGCAGTAACGTCGCACGGCTAATTCATATACAAATATTAGTTATTAAGTTTTGTTCTCGAACTTTTTGAGATTATATCCAATTTTTAATTCGCAATGTTTCAGAGGATAAATTAGTTTAATTAGACACAGCGTGGGCAGAACTGAAAGCACGAAGACAGCTACGGGAACCCATTAGCTATGAACGAATGCAACTTTAATACAGCGAGATGAGTATTTCTTCATAGTTGAGAAACCTTCATTTCAGCACGAGTCGCATACGAAATGCTTAAATTTATTTTAGGTGTTACTTCTTCTCTTGATGAATTCTTGGGCTATGAAAAAAAGACAAATTTTCGTCAAAGTTACATAAGCGGTATTCAGAAATTGAGATGTAGTCTTGGTACTATTGTTCTCATTTGAAAGCAATTTGTCTAAAGACGGCTCGTCTTTCACTTTGATATTCAAATTTAATTAATTTTCTGCGCTGCCCTCGATTTACAGTGATACTCGAGACTGAAAAATGAAAGTCAGATAAGGTGGCTTACAACCTTGTCCTTGACAGAACCTTCGTAAAATACTGATGTTTGGAGAGAGGAAAAACTTGTCATATCCGCACACATACATTATAAAGAAGGTCACGAAGCGAGAGCTTTTTGAAAATCAATACTTTTTTTATCCTCATTTTTTTCTTTTTAACCAAGCGTTTCATTCCTTACAACAGACTCAAAGTATTTTTTGATTAAAATTTTTATTATCTCTATTAATTAACCAACGCCAAAACTGTAAGCAGGTGATCCAAACCTATTTAATATCTCGAAATCCATCGAACAAACAATCAACGAATTTCTTCAAATTCATCCATAACCGCATAACCATACTCTCTCGTCATCCTCACCTCCGTAAAATAATTCCCAGACTGCAACAATCGCCGTCATCCCGCGAGGAAAACTCGGAGGGTCGATAGCTCGCGTAAGGGAGGCGTTGCGTCCCCCATTTGCTGCCTCGCAGAAGCAACTTTCTCGCTCGCTCATTCTCCGCAAGTGCGAAAGTGGAACGTCTGGTCGTTCGCCCTCCCAGCGAGACGCTTTCTTGCGTGGGGAGATATGTGAATTATGGGGGATGAAGGGACGTAGGTGCGAGAGTCAAGGGGTTAGCCGGCTCTCACCGCTGTGTTCTCAATTTTTTTTCGTTTTTCTTTGTCGACTTTTTTTCTTGCTCGTCGGCGAGAGGCGAATGTTGTTCAAATGTTTTTCGAGAAAGAGAGAAAAAGTTTATAGGTGCTGTTAAAAGCGTTTTAATGGAATGAGAAATGCATTCGTTCTTAATAGAGAGAGAAGTCATTTGTTTTGTGGATATTGTAGACTTTGAACTTTGATTGATTGAAATGTATACTTCCTTTTTTTTGTGTCATTAATTCGTTTGTCAAGCTTTTCATTTCAGTTTTCTCAAATAGCAGATTGATTTTTATTTTGTTACGACTAGAGCTTGTAACCTATCACAGTCGGATTAATCCATTCTCACTCCCTCTCATTCCGACTTGTGTACTGCATAATTTCATTTTCCATAAATCATCGCCGATGACGTTTACTTCAAATCAACATTTTCTTACGTGCTATGAATATTCATAACTCATACGCGTAAACTAAACAAAAAAACCCCTACTGTTTATTCAAACATATTCCTAAACTTCCGCTTTTTTCTTTATGTGAAATTGTTATTTAAACCAGCAACGCGTTTTGCATTAAAACACGCTAAACAGCATGTGTTTCATCGCCAATTGAGTTTCTACTCACGCGCTAGGTGGCTATAATTCGACGACTGCATACATACCTGCAACAGAAAAAAAGAATTGATGGTTAATTAATATGGAATGACAAAAAAATGGTGTTGTGAATAAGCAATGATACATATTGTTGAATTCTCAAGGGATAAATATAATAAATTCAGATAAAGCGCTTATTATGAATATAATACGCGATGCAAATCCCTATTTTTGCAGCGCTTTTGTTTCGATAAAGTATGTACCACATCGCGCGAGGGCTTGACTTTATTCCGCATTCCTCGAGATTTAATCTATTATTCATAGTATAGGAATTGCGAATGCCATTATAAAAATATATATGAGCGCGATGAAACAGTTGAAATAATTCTGCGCAAAAAATTTACCACCTACAATCGGCTTTAATACTCCAGGAACATTCTGAAAATTCATGAGCGTTAAAAGAATGAATTCGTGGGAAAAAAAGAAAACACATTACCACATATTCCGGGCAACGTGTTCAACGTGGTAAAAAAAAAAAACAAAATTTGTCTTGTTTGTCGAGTGGCACGCACTCTCCAGTTCCCTGGGGGTGAGAAGTAAGGAGAGAAAAAAAGAAAAACAGCGAAACTAACTCAAGGGGAGAGAAAAGGGTAACGATCAGCCATCTTTCTTGGTAAATCGTTTGTACTCTAGGCGCGGGAAACGCACTCGAGAATTCGTAATAAATACGAAGCACGTGTAATCATTACCACCCTTGCTGTTTCCGAAGTGTCGATACACAAAAAGTTGGGGGTATAAAACAAGGGGATGAAGAAGGAGATTCGGAGCAGTTATATGTGTTGGTTCTTTTGAGCTGCGCAATTTTTTTTCGGAATTTTTAGTTTATTATTTGGAATTAAAATAGACATTGACTGAACGATCTCTGCAGTGAGAAGTTATTAGAAAATGATATCTTAAATTGACCCTAAAATGTTTAATAAATAAGTAGTCATTTTTTTTACAGGCACAATGTAAAACAACATACATTAAAAAAACGAAATGTTACTCTTGTTAAAATTTATAAAATCAAAAGCATTTTACAAGATACCTTTGAAAAATAAATATTAGAAAAAAACAAACTACTTTCATCGAAAAATATTGTCCTTAAATTAATTTTCCAGGGAAACAAGTGAGCTTAAAAGAAAAATCATGTCGTGTCCCCTCTTGACCCTCTCAACGCACTCTTCGAAAAATTCCGAGCCCACTCCAAAAACTCTCTCCTACCCAAGTCTGCGAAAAATGTAAGGACTTTCAGCTCCTCTCTCCACTCGAGCCGCCCACCACATGCAGAGCCCGGCAAACATATATTCCCGTCCTCGATCGAAGCGAGCCGTATAAGAATGGGGGAGACGGCGTTCGCATATAATACACGAGTTTTCCAGGCCCTCCTGGCTCGTCTGTCTGTCTTATACGTGCGAGTGCCTGATGCGCCGTACGTGTCTGGGGTGCGCGGCTGCCTCAGAGAGATGTACGCAATTTAGCGCTCGAGTATGCGAGCCGATTCTTAGAGCCCCCTGATGCGAGATTCATTTTTGAGTAGACGACGAATGGGAGGATCGGCCTGGAGGCCGGATATTGGGCTTTTATACAGCTCTTCTCGCGTTGCGAAGGACGATGGGTTGGGGGAATTTCGTAAGTCATATGGTCGCGTTATCATCGATTTTTTTTGTTTAGGTGGTTTCGGAAACTTATCTAGAATTTTGTATACTTTTATAAAAGTTACTTTTTCCTCTTTTTTGTTATAAAAATGAAGGCATAAATTTTTAAGGAAAACTATAAGAGTTTTATTTATCAACTAAAAATATACGCACTAATGACCAAGTTAATATAAACGTTTGATAAACAGCTCTGGGCAACTAAGTTGCCGAGTCGAAAAATCAAACAGAGAGCAGGAAGCCAAGCGAGCAGCCGGGCAAACAAGTCTCGCAAACTTCCGATAATGCAAAGCCCTTTATCAGCGTAAATAGAAACGACACGCGCCGCTTGTTCCTTTGAACCGTGAATTCGCCAACAGCCGCGTGAAATAGTGGACCGATAAAGATGCGGACGCACGCCAAAAGACAAACTCTGCGCAACTGTTTCCGGATGGGAACGGAGAGGTAGAAGAGTCGCGCGCTTCAACTCCGAGGGAATATACAGTTCATGCGCAATAACGGCTGAAATGATTTTTAAAGAAAGGAAAGCAGGAAACGCTACGTTTTCTTTTAAACGCTGAAATTACGCTTTCTGCGAATAAAGCTAAGAGGGGTGATTTACACCCCATAAGAATAAAGCTAATACGTAAAAACTATTAACAACCCCCATTTCGCTAAGACTCGAAGAGCCGATAGCCATCTCACGCGACTGCACAATAAAACTCTTTTTCCCTCTTTCAGCGACTTTAATTACGAAAATCACTTCTGAACTTTATTCTCCCCGCCGAGCGATTAAAGGCCTAATCTGCGAGCCTGAAAAAGCAGCCCTATCTGAAAGTAGTTTAGAGCCCCGTACACGTAAACTCCTCGCGTGCGCACGCACCTAGTTTTAGTGTGTAAAGCGCTCTAACGAAAATCTACGGCTTGAATGGCGTGTGCGCTCGCTCGCTAGGGGAGACTGAAACAGAGAGAAAGAGTGGGAGGGTAGAGCTTTTAATGTCCTCAGCGCGCCCGCATCTAATCTGCACGCGTTTTATATACGTAAGCGCGTATTTCTTTGGCTTTGAATTCGAAGTGCAGCGCGCGATTTTATTTATAAAGGGGAGGAGCCGGATTATTATGCAAATGAGAAGGGTTGCCGGATGACTTGGAATATTATGTGGGATAATGAGTAGTTTATAACGTTAAAACTGCATTTCTTAGCGATACAATCGTGTAATTAGTTGACGAAGAAGTAAATCGGTATAAAATGATTCCGTGTAGCTCGCGTAGTTCATGAATAATTGATAAATAAATTATTCATCGGGTGCTTTTTATAACATTGCGCACAGCTTATGTAAAATATGAATTTTTATGAATAAACATGTGGCAATAAACGGCGATTAAAAATATACTATTAATAACACATAGATTGCCGGGAAAATAGAAGTTGGCGTATTGTAAAAACATTCTAAGCCTTTCTGGTAAAGCAGAAATCTCGTCCAACGCGTTTATAAATTCAGCCTCATCTGTGCGACAATATACGCACAATCGTACATCTCAAACAAACATCCGCAATCGAATTTGCGATACATCAAAGGCCAAAACAACAAGCATCGAGGCGCGCTCGATTACAGCCCTCGTAATTACGCGCCGAAAAACACGGCTCCTCCCGGCCGCCGCCTGCATAATCGTCTCATTATTGTTTCCGCGCGCGGCTGGTATTTATACCCTGCGAAATTGGCCGGCGGCGCGGAGCCAATAAATAATCGAGCGGAGCCGGCCTGACAAGCAGATCGCAGAGCGATTACACAAGCCAGGGCGACGCGCGTATAAATCAGCGGGGAAGGAACCGGCGGCTTTTCTTTTTCCGATGGAAAATAATTGGCACAATGGATCAAGTTTTCAAAACGACTTTATTGAAGTAACGGAGTCGAAGCTCGTGAGTTAGTTTAGGGCGCTCGGGATGAGTTTAAGTTCGGGGGGTTGGCGAGAGTCGTTTGGTTGTCTGCTATTGGATTTTCAGGTGAGGAAGGGGTGGGTGTGAGATAGGATCGATTGCGGAGGGTTTTAATTATGTTATTTTGTTTGAAAGTGGATTTTGGATGGATTTTGTTTAACATGAAATATTTATTTTGTGAGGAAATTTACGAGGTTAATTAATTATTTTTCAATATTGGTAATGCAGGTTATTTGTTCGATGAACTTGTTACAGTATTTTTTTTTATTTTTTCAGTTTCTGTATTGTAAACCATTATATTTATATTAGTTATTAATTACACGAAAAATTATCCGCATATAAAAATGTACTTTATATTAGGTACAAGAAAAACATTATTTCAATCGCAATGAAGTAGTAATAACACTAATTACTTTAATGTAAATAGTGTGAAAATCAAATACGGCACGGCTTGATTGATTATACAAAAGTTAATAGTGATTACTTAAGAGTTTGGCAACAAGTTGTTAATTGAAGCAACTGTAATCTACTTCGAGTCTTGGTGTTAAAAGTTACGAATAATAAGAATTCATGTAAAAGCTAAACAGTTTAAAATATAAATAAAAAGTGATAGTATCAAGGATAAAAATCAGTTTAATTAATGGTTCAGGAAGTTTAGCACCATGTTTATTAGTAAGTTTTAGTAATCTAATTGAAATAGATTTCCGCGATTATCATGCACTCGTTTCCATACTATGATACAATAAATAGCAAGAAAATGGGAGAAGGCTTTAGTGAATTGTTTCTGCAATTTATAATTTCGGGTAGGTTTTTGATTATTAAAAACAAATATCTATATTTTTACTTATTATTAAAATAATAATTGTTATTACTAATTATGTTATACGTTCTTGCTATTTCATGTTAGAATCATTAGCTACAAAATTATCTTAAAAATGTAATTTACATTTGGAGGTATACCTTTAAATGTTTGATTAAAGTTTCATAATTTGTTAAATATTCTACACATTCATTTTTTAAATACTAAAAAAGAATTAAAAGTCGTTACTCCAATTTAATAAAGGTATAATGGGATTACGTTTTATGTGCCAGACTAATTGGAACTATAATTTACACGCACTTAGCCGAAGCTTGGAAAGTTTGGTGAATATTTAACAGTTAAATAAATTTTAGAATAAATTAAATAAAAATTAATTCTCTGAATAATTAAAAAATATTAATAAATAAAGTAGTTTCCTCCGTTAATAAATCAAATTACAATCTAAAATCATAAGTGCAGTACATAGCAGCATACACATTCATCTCCAATTATCCACCAAATTAATCAAACTTTAAACTATTTCTCAAAATACCAAAAACATCTTTTCCACACGGAATTATTTCTTTCTTCTAACGAAAACAGCCTTTTTCTTTTCACCTCAGAGCGCAGCAACCTCATTTCGCCGCGCAATTTTTTCCTCTCACGCCCAACTACCGCCAAATAAATAGAGAGACTACCAGCAGATTCCACCCATGCCCATCAATTATACTCCCTCCTCCTCGGCCTGAAAGAAGGAAAAAACTCGCCGGCTTTGCGAGCTTTTCTTCATTGTTCTCCTCGCGCCTTCTTTCTGTCTCTCTCCCCTCGCTCCCGGATCGCTGCGGCGGTGCACTTTGTTAAATGCTTTCTAACGAGCTGACGCGTGTCGCGAGCTCGGATTAACGAGGGGCCTTCACTCCTGTCGTTTATTGTTGAGCCCAGGCGCTGGGATCGTCGACGCCTCGCGTAATGCACAAATGGCCCTGCTGATAATGCAGCCAGAGATTTTCGATATCTACGGCTGACGCGCGAGCTGGTAATTGAGTTACGGGGAGGACTGTGGGGAAAATTAATCTATGAATGTTTTATGTAAGCACGGCGCTGGGCGTGGTGTGTGTTCACGAGATTACAAGGGTGGAGAAGCTTGCAGTGGGTTTTGAAATTATATGGATAATACAATGTTGTACAGAGTAGCTCGTTGAAGCTTTTGCTTATTTTGTTAATTTAAAAAAGAAATTACAAATTTTTATTTTTCTTAATCACCAGTGAAAGATTAACTTTTAACCTCCAAGTGGTCAGCATTCAAGAATATGTTATAATACTACTTAGGGCTTTTTATCTATGTTAAAGTTTTTTTAACCCCAATAGTATCCCGAAAGATATGCCTTCAGCAGGTTAATCATCATCAAGCTCGAATATTCCATCTGACATTGACAGCATCAAATGAAGAAAGTGATCTACATTAAACCCCAAGCGTTCCTTAATAAAGAACCTTCAAAGAAGATAAACGAAAGACTGAAAACTGTCTAACCCGCCCGAAACCCAATCAGACTCTAAAAACAATCCCAGCACAGACGACCAAAGCTAACAAAAGTTCGCCATGAAAAATTCACCATTAGAAGTCCGCGAAGGGAGCAGCAGCAATACCCTCTTCTCTTCCGAAACGAGCCTCGGCCGAAGGGCAGAAAAAAAAGAGAAGAGAAGGAAATGGGCGAGCGATCGATTTAGCGACGAGAAACGATATCGCGCCCTGCCTGCACGCCGCGCTAATCGAGTAAGCACTTTTCGACGTCCTCGTCGATGAAGGCACGGCGAAAATAGGATTCACAGGATGGGTGCTGGCTGGAGTGTGTGGGGCCTGTCGGAAGAGAGAATAAAAGCCGAGAGCCGTGGTGAAGTTGCCCAAGAGATAGCGGGATGAATGAAGAGAATGGGAAATAAGGAGTGACGAGGATCGCTCGGAAAGGAACGAGCGAATGGAAGAGAACTGATGGAAGGCTACAGTAGAGGAGACGTTTGAGTAGGTTTATTCATCTGCGATTGTTAGTTTGTAAATTAGGTAATGGTGGATGATGAACGAGCGAACGCTGATCGATAGCAGCGATTAATGTTTTTTTCTTATTTACATAACTGATGGACTTATAGGTGTAATTACGTGATGATTTGGACTTGGAATTCTTATTCTTGTCAGTGCAGTATACTTGGTATCTTCCTTGCCACATTCGGTTATATGTAATAAAATGATTATAAAATCTAATTCTCACCGATACGACCACCCATGAACATCGAATATTCTCCGCCGCTTTTCTTAAATCGATTTAAATTGACTCCGAATTGCACCCAATAGAATCTTCACTGTTATCGTTTTGCGCTATAATAACCAGTAATACGCCTTTTACACGGCCCATAGAAGCAATAAGAAACAACGACGGGTAAGTATTATCAGAAAAAAGCTAAAAGACAGCTGAAACCTTAAAGCGAATAGGAATCAACTCAGGAAAAAAGAAGAAGAAGAAGACAGAATGAAAAGGAAGAAAAAGACAAAGGGACGAACCGATAGGACGCAGTCAGGAGTAGTGCGCCAGACGTCGATCCGGGAAACCCCGGGCGCAATCTCGGAATTGGATTTCGAGAATCCGTATAATTAGACTCGGGAGGAATCGATCCTCCGCCTTGTTTTGCGAATATAATCGCCGCGTTGAGGTCGCTTTTGTAACGAGGATCGGACGTCCGCGCGGACGTTTGCGCTGCGGTCTGGAGCTTTAGTTCAAGGAGAAGCGTAAATGGGTCTGTTAATTAATATCGGTCGATCGCACGGATGGCTTCGACGCGATTGTCTTGTTAGATATTCAGAGGGATTAATGCGCAGGGAGCGAGTTTGCTGCGGATGGTTTTTTCACGGGAGTTTCGATGAAATAGCGCCGTTCAAGTAGTCGGAGTTGGGAATTCGAATTAAGTGTGCTAAATTTTAACTTGAAATTAAAAAGGTGAAAATACGGCGACGCGGGAAAGTTCAAATGTGAAATTGAAACATTTTTTCTTTGCGAAAAATTACGCTTGCGCGTAATTAATTTTCATTTTAATTTTCCAAAAAGAATGACGGAATAATCCTCGAAAAAAGTTACAATTAAATCACAGCTGGGCTCGTCGCAGCGGATAACTCAGAAATACGATCCACGACATTGCTGAAATGAAATCTGATTAAAGCTGAATTTCGAATCGAAATTCACTATACCGGCCGACTAATTAGAGCCGTAAGAGTGCAGTGCAACGAGCCACAAAAGACACAGGAGACTGGAAATTAATTACAAAAAGCCGAGGGCAAGAAAAAAATCTAAGTTTTTTAATTAAAGCGCCTTTTTAAAGCTCATAAATTCACCACAACTAAAGTAATTATCCCGAGGAACACACACACATACAAGCATCCATACACAACCGTGTAGTTGTAAGAAAAATTTCGAAAAAATGTTATAATTATAAACGGTGCATAGTCTGTAAGAAGAGAAAAAAAAAATGTCGTAAATCCAGCTAGAAGATGGTCGGGCAAGCGTGCACGAGGTAAATATACACGCACGTGGCTTTTTTGGAAGGAGCTAGAAGAGCGCCACGCTCCATTAAATCGGCTCGGCGAGCCTTTTCTTAGTGTCACAACGGCCGAGAGTGGAAGAGCATAATGTGCGCGCCTTTGAGGCTGGCGGCTCGCGAAATCCGCGCTTAAACGTCTTTAGGCCGTTATGTAATTGGAATGTATTTATACATGCTGCAGGCTGGCTCCTTTATTTGCGGGAGGCGCGCGCAAAAGCCAGGAAATTTCGGAAGAGAAATGACTATTCTCAATGGTAATTTGGTGACGAATTTGCTTTTAGCGCAAACCGCTATAGCATTTAGGCGACGTTGTTAATCTTGTTGCGTATTGTTAGATACTTATTTTCATGTTATAAATTTGAGGTTTAAAATTAAACGCGCGCAGCGAATGACTAATTTCAGTCTGGAGGTCTATTCTTTAAGGCTAATGTTAGTGATGGGTGGAATTAACACTTGATTTTATTTGCTTATATATTTCTATATACACAGTGAAAATAACGCAGTTTAGCATTACAGAATAAAATAATTTTTTTATATCAAATCGAATAAAATAAATTATTTTTAAAACTTTATTTCAGAAGTTGTTGTTTTAAATAAAACGCATTTTAAGAAGAAGCGAGTAAAGAAAGTAAGTACCTTCTTTACAAACGGACGTGCATATTAAATTGCGTGTCTTAAAAGCTTTGTCTCCAAGAAAGCTGACCTAACGAAATAAAACTGCATTTAAATTTCCTTAATACTATTCTTCTGCCTTCTTGAGATAAAACTTTTTTGATCAAGTTGAAATTTTTTCTTGATTGGAATAATACAAAATAAAGAAACAAAAAGAATTTACTTTTAATATATGCGAGAACTTTTCTTTCTTTATTAAAGAGTACGATTTAATTAACATTTTAATATTCTTCTGCTTAAAATATTATTTAAAAATATCAATCGAGATTTAAAATTACAATAGACTAGATATGTGAGGGATAATCGGGCAATTAAAATATCGTTATCAGTTATTATTTTTTTCTACGGCAAATAATTACACGTAAACAATTTTTAACTTTGATTGGTATTATTATACTCTTATTTTAAAAAACTTTATTTAATAGTTACGAAGTTACCCGTTGTTTGGTGTTTCTCGACTCTCCTCTAATCAATAAAAATTAAAAGTTAAGAATTACAAGTTTTTTTATGTGCAACAAAAATAATTTTTAAAACTTGAATCTAGAACTTTTTCAATTCGTACATTTTTTAAGTTTGACTATATACAAAAATTTTAATGCATCTAAAATATTTACTTTCATAAGAGCCAACTGTCAGTAGATAAAGATGGGTCTGGACAGACGACAACGTTTTGCCCAGGTATTGTATAACTTTAAGACTTTTAATCAGTCAATATTTTATGTACATAATACAACAAACGAAGTAAAAATCCAAAATAAATCTCAGAAATCTGCTAGCAGAATAAAAAAAAAAATAATTCCTAACTGTTATTAAAAATTTAAAATATCTCCTCTCCCATCGACCTACTTCCTCCCCATGGCTATACCCGCAATTCCTGCCGACACCTTGCGATTTCACTGTCTGGAATTAAAAGACTAAGAAATAATACCTAAGGCAGCCCGGGCCGTTATCATTCCCGTTCACCCACGGCTCGAGCCTTAACGCAGCCCCGGGGAATACCGGCGCTTACGTACATAGACGCGCGACGTTTACAGGTCTGTAAAGGGGTGAGAGGGGCGGATGGCCGTAAAACTGGCTTGCGCACTGGAGGGCTATTTTTTTTTTAACGACCCCCCAACGCGATCGTGCGCGCTCGGCTTTAACAAGGGGGAACCCGTATTTATTGGATTTGGCTGCGCGGGGGTGGCGAGTTTCAAGATTTACGGGGTCTTGATAATTTGAAATCAGGATTTATCGAAAAATTCTGCTTTCTTATGGTGGCGATACGTATTTTGAATAGTTTATAACCTTAATTTTGAGTAGGGTTCCGTGGGTTTGACCTCGTAAGGTCTGGTACTTAGTAAATTACCTTTTAGAGTTAAGAAGTTTTATGATAGCTGAAGGGTTAGTGGATTACTTAGATGTAGTTCACATTAGATTTAGAAAACTTTTTTAACTTTATAAAATTTAAATTTGAAAAATTAAATAAACATTAAAAACAATTTCTTTTTTACCGCTGGCATTAATAAAATAAATAATCAAATTATTTTCTGTACACATTTTCTGTCGCAAGACTGAAAACAATTAATTTTATTTTTGTATTTTTTTCGTATTTTTGATTCAGCAGCCATCAGAGAGGTGTGATGAATAAAAAAGTAATTAAAAAGCTTTTATTTTGAAATTCTAGGTGAGATTGAAAAATAAACTAGTCTGCCAACCTATTGATTTTTGATAAAAAAATGTTTCTATATTTTAACTGCACTTCGTTTTTCTTCTAAAATCTAAAAATAAAAGTTGATAAAAATTCGAAAATTTAGGAAAAAAAGTAGAAGAATAGAATAACCACTTTATTTATTAAGTAATACTTTCCGTTTCATAATATCTACGTCTTTATTGAATAAAACATTGCATCTTTCATAAGTAACATGCTGGTCTCATCATCGGTGAAAGTGAGTCAGAAAAAAAGAGGGTTAAAAACCCGAACGCGAGGACACGAAATCCGACCTCCTAGAGAGAAGAAAAAAAGAAAAAGGAACGTTGGTTCTTCCAGCGCTTCCTCCTTTCTCGCAAGGAGACTAGCTCGGAGGAAGATGACTGCAAAGAAAGAGAGGAAAGAATCGTTGCGCGGTTTACGGTTTTCCCTGTACATTCCGCGGAAAGAAGGCCACCGCAGCCATGAGGCACACTTCAGCTGAACGAGCCAAATTATGTCCTAAGAACGATATCTTTTCTTTGTTTTCTCTTTTTATTCTTTATCCAAGAGCGAACGTCGCAATTATTTCGGTTGCTAGGGTCTTCATTGTAAAAATTTCAGCTCGGTGGCGCAAAAAATTTTGTACGTTTCGTCTCCGCGGGTTTTGTATTACAATTGTGACGAATGCCTACTTTTTCCTTTTATTGTAGTAATACTGTAACAGTCGCGGGTCACGTTCCATCTTTGTTAACCGCTGGAAATACTTTAATTAATGTTTAATTTCGAAAGGAAAGTAGAGCGTAAACTGTATTGTTTTGCGTATATTTATAAATTGTGTAATTTTAGTCTAGCGTTCATCCCAATTTTACAGAATATCAGGATTTGACTGTCCGAATTTTGTTTTAATCTAAATTTAGAGAAATAGATGTGTTGGTTTGTGCAAGCATAATAATTATAATTAATTTGGCAAATTTGGATTATTATTAATGAAAACTTCATGAATACATGAAATCATAATAACGAACTGATGTACTAATTACTTTGGTAAGCTGAGTCTACTTTAATAACTTTAATTTATCAAGGTAATTACTAAGAGACTAAGTTTGAAAAAACTATTATAACTTCTGCTATTTTCAGATTTTTTTACTCTCAAGATTCAGAGCGTTAAACCCTTGAAAGATCAGCATTTACCACGCTTAGATTTTATAAAACTTTCTAGAAATAAATTAGTTTTTGAACCAATATAAAAACTATTATTAAAAAAATTATTTACAGTATTAAAAAAAAAGTGTTTTATATAATAAGATTTTTTAAGAAACCTATTAAAAATAAGTTTTTAATGAGCCTCTTACAAACACCTGTTTACAAAATAAGAGTTTTTTAAACAGAATAAATTGAATCAACTGTAGTTTTAAAAAATCTATAATTATAAAAGTTTTAATTGCTTCATCAAGCAAACAATATATCAAATTATTCTCGCAAATCCTTGATGTAATGCATTTTTTTAAGAAAATAAAAATTTCATGAATAAATAGTGCGCGACAAAACAGGGTCCAGCAAGTTCTCTAAGCTTAAAAATAAAAGCATTTTCAAATTAGAAAAAGCTCAAATATTTGAAATACCAGGGCAGCATCCAGCCTGAAAGTGACTTTGGCTAGTACATCCGCTTGGAGAATACACAAACAATCTCCCAACTAACCCTCTCAACAACGCGACTTTGCTCAGCTGCGCTAGTATTCGCCGTCGCCTGGCAAACTAGCCTCGGGGAACTGGCTGGCGTGCGATAATGCCGAAGGCGTATACAAGCCGGCCGCCAAAATTATTAATTGCGTCGGAGGTTTGGGCGTGTGTGCATAGCCTCGTTATCGCTACGCCGATGAACTTTGCTCTCGACGACACTTTGGAAATCTTCTCCCGGAGGATCGGCAAGAGGTTTTGATGGGAATTCTCGAAATTTCTTGCTGGGGTGACTTGGAATAATTGGTCTTGGAGGTGACTTGACGAATTCGCGGAGCTTGAGCTGACGCCGGAGCGGGGACTTTGAAATTTATGGATCGATCGAGCGGAATACTTTATTTTGCTAATAGTATTGGAATTGCGAGGTTTGAATAAATGAGGAGACGTCGATTTTGAGCCATGAATTTTGATGAAATTGTGTAAACTATCGTTTGGTTAACAATAGAATAAATAATACTTTGCATTTGCACTTACAGTTTTAAGAAGATTACGAATGCATTGGATTAATTAAACTCACCTGAAACAAAAAAATAAAATATTCATAAGACACAATTTACAACTTAGATTGAAATAATTCCTTATAATTTAATATGGTATTTCTAACTTAATTATCTGTATAATTTAAAAATTTAACTGTGCTCAATTTATAACAAGGAATTTTATTCAGTTTTAATACAAAATATATTTATATTTTGAATTAATATACTGTATTACAATATAAAAATAGTTGTAATAATATGAAGCATTTCATAAAACTACAAAATAAAATACGAATTTTTTCGAAACAATTGAATAATATAAATAAGAAGAGGATCGAAAACTTACATAAACTTAATATTTAAAAATAGATTTGTTCGAAGATTTCAATATAAAACCTGGGTTATCTAAGTCGTATAAAGTTTTCTTTTTGATAAGGCAAAGCGATAAAATCGCTCGAAAATCGTAGATTCCGAACTTTAAAATACCCAATTTTTTATATTTTTCTATATTTTGTATGCGTTATTTCGGAATATATAACATTTTATTACTGAAAAAAATATTATTTTTTCTCGAATAAAGCAGGCTTTCGACAGGCTGCTGCCACCACCGGGCGGGCTTTTATGTCTCGTTATTTCTGTTTCTTGGTGAGATTGCCTTTTTTATGTGCATCGTATTTTCAGAAACTGTAGCTTACACAGTTTGCCGCGTTAAATTTCCCAACTTTTTCTCACTGCGACAGCATTATAACTCTGTCTAATTTTATTATTTGAGATTTTTCCATTATACTGTTTTTGTTAATTTTGAAAACTGGGTTCATTATTTGAAAATTACGAGCTCTAATCAAACTGTTGAATAGCAATCGCAGATTAAATTGGTTATCCATGAAAGGCTTTTATTCTTATAATCTTTAAGCAATTTTTTCTTAAACAACATTTAATAAAAAAGTAATTATTTAAAGAAACTGACATTTTTCCTAATGATATCCACACTGCATCCATCAACGCACTCCCAACCGCTCAACATCCCCGAAACCAACTGCAAATGAACTCTTAGCTTTTTCCCACCCTCCCCAGCACCTTCCTTATAACCCAATAACTTACAACTCGCGGCAATTCGATTTTCGCCTCGAGGATTTATGAGCTCCCGGGCGCGTGAAGCAGCAGAGCGACGAACAAAAAAAGCCGCCGCACACGCATGAAACCGCGGCGATAAGGCTTTGGCCTCCGAATTTCGAGCTTGTTATTTTGCAGCCCTTCTCGCGAGCCATTTAACGCCTTTTTTTTATATCCGAACGCTCCTGCTCGTAAATCCTCGCGATGGATACTCGATTGTCCTGCGAATTAGTTTAGCTCCGCGCTCGGGCGGAACGCGCCGATAAACATTACAACGTTTTGCGGCTTGGGTGAATGAAAAAGTGGTGTATGGACTGAAGAGCCGCTCGTTTGAGCGAGCTTTTTCAGCTCTGTGGAGGGAGGGGCTTTGCGGCCGCCACTTTTTATTCGGGCTGTTAGGAAAAGCGATAGTCAACGTGACAGTGCGGAAAGGAGCTCGAGAGCGGTAAGTCGGGTGGAGTCACAAAGACCGGGGGTGTTTCGTTTGGGAGAATTAACGCGGATATGATGAACTATAGGTAGCGTTGTTAACGTTCGCATTAAAATTTCACACGCGATTAGTTTGATGTGATATAATTAAATTAATTTTACGCAATAGCGGCATTAAAACTCCTTCTAATTCAAATTCAGCAAAATATTCTAATGCCGTACACGAAACTCTAGCTTAATGGGACGTGAAAGTGCTACTTTACCGGCGTAATTGCAGAAACAACTCGAAACATCAATTTACATTAATCCGAAGTCTGAACTACTTCGCCACAATATTTCTCTAAAACACTGGCGTATATCAAGCGTCGAGCGCGCTCTATATTTTCCCCACAGCAGTATCTTAAGACCGCATTCATTCACATCGCAAGAGTCTTGGGGCAAAAATAAAGCACGCTAAAATCCCAATTACTCAGCGGATTCCGCGGGCGGCTTCTCGATTTTCGCCGAAACAGTCATTCCGATCGATCCCCAAAACGAGCGCGCATCAAGCGCCGGACAAATATAAACCCCAGCCGCACTTGACTTCTCGAAAAAGCTATACCCAAATACACTCGCAGCCGCGCCTCGAATGAAAAATACTCGCACCCTCGCTCCCGCGCCTCTGAGTATATGGAGAGTCATCAAGATATTAAGCCAGAGAGAGATGGGAAGGCTGCTCTCGAGAGGCGCGCATACGGAAAGTCGAGAGCGTTTATCGGCTCTATCGCTCAACGCACGAGGCAAGCGGCCGCTTTTATATATACATCGCCACTCGAGAATATATAATGACGAGCCTGAAGAAATCGATAAAGCGGAAAAAGTATCTACGGTCCTGTGCTCAGGAGTAGAGGAGAGAGCGGACGTTGGAGGAAGATCGATTTGGAGATTATAGGGATGGGGAAGGTCGGTTTTCAGGGTTCGTTTGATTGGGCGCTGAATTTTTAATTTTGCGTAATCGGTATATTGATGTGGGTAAAGGAAATTAATACGAAGTGATGCGCTAAAAAATATAGTTTTCCGATGAAAGATAGAAGCATTTAAATTTGATATTAGTGCTATAAGAGTTATAAATGGAGCGATTTATCGGTGAAATGTTCGTCGGTCTGACGACAGAGAGCAAATAATAATAATTTAGTCGAAATTATATCCACCGGAGAAGCGATTGGGAAATTATTATGATATTTGCATTGGCAAATCGAATCCATTGGACTCTATCCTCCGAAAATATGAAAACTAATTTTGATCTATAAAATTTTAATTTAAAATAGCTTTGCTTCGAGACCGCACATTTAGATTAACGTTAATAAATTACAATCCAATAAATATACGCACAAAAAGCCTACTTTGAAATACGCAATCCTTTGAGCTAACCGATAAAATTCTTATCATCGAAGCTCAAAGTTACGAATCCCCCCAATGAGTGCACAAAAAGCTCACCATCAATCCAAGAACAATAAAACAAACCTTGATAAATCTTCCGAGAAATCGCATTATCGGTCCGGCATTCAAGTGCGCCCATTCAACCGCGCGCCGCACAAAAAGCTTTACACATTTTTTCTCCCCCTGGCGTCGAAAAAAAAAGGGAAACCTGGTCTAGGAAATAATCAAAACGGAAAGAAAGAAAGAGGGTAAAAGTTGCACGCAAAGAATGACGCAGCAAGTGGCGCGCGCGAGCTCGCCCACGCGCAGCTGTTTTACATCGCGCGATGCCGGCTTCGATGCGAGAGCGCCGGTGTTAAGGGAGCATGCGAGCTTTTTCAGCAGCGGCGCTTGTTAGCACGTTGCGAATGCGAACACATGGGGATTGGTTTTGGTGATGGATTTGAGTAGCTTCATGGGGAAAAAATTGCTGTCTGGTGTTTAGGATGTTTGATGAAAGTCATTGAGAGTAATTACGCAAAAATTATGATGAATAGAGAAGGGGAAATGATTTTTAATGTTAAATTTTCCATCTGATTATATAATTTTAACTAAGAGATTAGAAATTAAATATTTGAAATGATTATGATTGTCTTTGAGATTTCTAAAGTTCAACATTAATTTACGAAAGCTTTTAAGGTGATTACTTAGTTTTTATGTATTTTGAAAAAATTTCAAAAAAGAATCTCTCAAATTAAGTTATTGGTGTGACTTTCAAAAAGAATGCTAAAGCGATTAGAGCATTTTTATCCTATGTTGTGATTTATCATAGCGCCGTGGTTTTTATAGCTTTAATCTTTTTGACTCTTTTTAAAACAAAGAGTAAATAATATCGTGCCAAGTTTCTTAAATCTTGAAATAAATGAAAATGTAAAATCACTTTGTTAAATATTTTAAAGGTATAAAAACTAAAAATAGACTTGATTTATTGAAGGTCAAATACATATATGACGCCATCATAATTAAAATTTTTTAGATAGTAGTAGTCTATAAAATTAGAAAGGTACAAGGTAGAGTGTAGTATATAAAATACAGAAAAGAAAAACGAAATTTTTAATAAGAACATACTTTTTCGATTTTATTGAAAAACTTTGTATTTGGTGTTCCTCGGTAACAGTTGTGAAATGCTTGGAAAAAGTTAATAAAAATAGAATGCGTGGGTTCTTTTTAAAAATGTAAAAATTTTTTTAATCAAATTTAATTATTCATTATTATATGAATTAATGAATTGTGACAATAATATGGCAGTAAAATGAATGTTTCGTTGAATTCGAACAAAGAACAAAACTGTTTTGAATATGACTAAATTAATGCTTACCTACTGTAAAACCCAGTCTTATTTGCATAAACAATTAATCAAGTTTTAGGGCACTTCATAGGTTTATGATACACGTTTTAGACAGTCCTCTGTAAATACTCTAGGATGATGAGCGTATTCCAAAACTTTGCCAGAACTTTCCAAAGTTTCGTAAGACGAAACAATTATGCCAGCGTTCCGTAAATAGTTTCGCAAATTGTAGTTGTACGATACAGTGAATTTGTGAAGTTCAAAATAAAATATTAGCAAATTTTTATAGCCAACTAAAATCAATTTGTTTTATTAAACGTTTACTAATAAAATAAAAAAAATTAATTGGAAACTTTGGTTATTGTAGCATGATTTTAAAATAAAAAGTATGTATCAGAATTTTTTAATAATTCATTTAACAACTCACTTTTATGTAAAAGTGCAATGTTTTTTAATAATATTTATATTCGTTTAAAAAAAATATTCAAATTTAACATACCTTATTAAAACATGTAAATTTTCTTGTAAAGTTAAAATATATACTGTTAAAATGATTTTCAAAGTTATAGCAAAGATATAGCAATATACGTTTAAAATTTCATGGAAGCGTACATAATTTATCAAAAATAAAAAAATACCTATTTTAAATCATAACACATCTTTTAATTTACAGCACCTCTTTAAAACTCAAAGCTTAAGCCAACATCCTCCTGTAATTTTTAAAGAAGTATACCCTTCTTTGAACGACCACCGCATCCAAACTGCCAACCGCGGAACTGCTACCTCCATAAATCAATCTGGACCTTCCCAAAAGGGCCAAATATCCTCCTAAATCGTGCAAAAGCCTATGCAACCGCTCTGTGCAAGCGTATAATTCAGAGCAAAGGCGCGTGTGTAGCTCGACAGGCCACACACGACCCCCATCGCCACGATAATCTTTACCCGGTGTACGCGTAATTCGCGCTACCTACCCTCGCACGTGTAACTCTAGCCAGGCGATAAACGCGCTTCCGTCGACGGTTCATCGTATACATGTTCATCATGCATGCTATGCGAGAGCGCGTAATCTCCCTGGTGTCAATGTATATTCCGGTGACCGCGGACTCGCGCAGTGCGGAGCGCCAAATTGACCGCGTGGGAGCTGGAAATTCGAGACAGGAAGAGCAGTTTTCGCTGCTGGATCATCGACGCTTGAGTAAGAGATAGAGAGGGAGGATTGCTGAAGAATGGTAATTGAAGGACAGAAAGAAGAACTTTGGGTACGAATGCTGAAGCGAGCCGTATTATTGATGGTTTGGAAAAAATATTTATCGTTTGCGATTTTGGAGCGTTTACTTTTTTTATACATTCAAATTTTTCATATCAAGGTGTACATATAAATCCTTTACCTTAATACTTCAAAAGTAAGATTGCATCCTATATACGGCAATGATATAAAATCCTATAGCCTAGAAAGTTACAATTGATGGATTTAATACTTTTATAATCAAAAGAGTTTAACTTAACCATAGAACGTCAGAGATAAAACATCTAATGCGATAAAACGCACAACTTTATGTCCGACTTATCGAAACTTTTCCGTGATTGTTTTCATAAAACAGGATTCAAACTTATAAACCTTGAATTTATTATGAGGTTTCACTAAAGTTTAAGAGCTCGTAAATAGTAAAAAAAAAGTATTAATTACAATCTTTTAATCTTTCTTCACTTATCAGTAAATCCCATTAAACATCATCAAAGATAAATTAAAATAGTACATTAGGCAACTACTGCGCGCCAGGAAGATAATCTCGGCAAATAGAGAGTTTTGTCGTCCAAGCGAAACGAGACAAAAACACGAGTCCGATATCTCACTCATTCAAAAGTTACATGTGTAGATTATACATGCCCTACTTTATATTAGGTATGGCTTAATTTATAGACAAAATCTCTATGTGATTAAGTATCATGTAAACAATAATTATATATACCGCAAAAAGAAAACTCTATAACAATTTTAGTTACTGTATAGGATAGCAGGTAGAGGGCAATGAAACTCAACACAGTGAATTCATGTACAGAGGTCGTATAGACTTTATTAATTACGGAAAATGTACATTTTGAATCATGCGCCTGTCATGACATTTACGATCCTTTGCAATTGGACCGATAACTACTTTTTTTTTTCTAATTAAGATTTTCAACTATAGGTCGCGAATCCACAATATTATTTTAAAGTATGAAGAAACTTGGCTTGTGACGGGAGGATGATTTCGTTACTAGGCGATACTTGAAGTATCTCAGATGACAGGGTGATTGTCAAACGCATCATATATAGAATGTATATTGGCGATACCGGTCTGACCGATCCCATCCCGTAACTACTCATGGGTTGCATGCTACTCGTCCTCATATTCCATGTAGTGAGTTGGTCGACCTCGATTACCTTAATATTTCTTTTCAATTTTTAGAAACTTATTGGTTATAACAACTATTATTCTATTGTTATTAAATTAGTCAGATATCTGGTTTTTAGACCCCGATATGTCATATAAAACGTGTTTTACTATTTAGGACTTTTCTATTTTTTGTTTGTGCCCTACAGTCATGATGCATTTATACCCCACTCTCTCATCCCTTTAGGGACATGAGAGGTGAAATACCTATGTACCAGAACTAACCCTATAGTTAACGTGGGATCCAAACCAGTATGATATGCGTGGTGTTAAAGTTATCAATAACTTTTTGAAAAAAAGTCGAAGATGCCCGCTAGGGAAATGATTCCCAACCGTCTGCACGGAAGGTCGAACTCTAATCCACAGAGCCACCGCGGTTCCTGAAGATATTATAACATTTCAGACATACTGATACGAAATACATAAGTAGTTGCTATGCAATTGTTTTGTATTAATATACTTCAAATGTTATTATAATCTATTGGTCATAAAGATAATACATATATTAAATATTCTATTTATGTACATAAATTATATATAAAATTTGTATACAACTTTTTACATGGAAAAGTAGATTATTCGAAAACGCTTTTAAAGTTTGCATTTTTGGTGTGCTCTAGACTAAGTTATTATGCGTACTCAAATAATTAGCGCCGAAAAACAAACTTTGCGTACACGTTTTAATAATTATCTCAGTGTTCAGAATTCACTTTTACTTGTTAGTCTTATTTCTATTAAGTATACATTATTCGTATTCCTGCTCATAATGTTCCGAAAACTAAAAGTAAATTATTTCAGACTCTAAAATATAAAAATTTCAATACGCGTGCGTAATACGTGTTTCTACTTACGCTTTCGCGCGCGTAAAATTGCACCTTATGAACTTTTCGAGGAAAAGTATCATACGTAGTACGTGTGCTTAGGTGATCTCCACTAGAGTACTTGCCTCAAGTGACTTTTCACTCATTAAAATCATCTCCTCAGTGCCCTACTTGCCCAGGCGAAATTAAAATAAGAAGCTTCAACAGGTTTTTGGTAGATGTAGATCGCAAAGGATGATGTAATAAAAATGGGAATTTCTTCAACTACTGTCTCGTTTTTGAAAAGTATTTATTGTATTTGTTATATAAACTACTTTATTACAGGCGGGCGTGGAAAAATTGCTGGCACAGTGCCACAGATTTTTTGTAGGTTAATGTTGCGTTAGTCAAAACTTTTAGTTTATTATGAAATTGTCTGCATTTTGAAAAATACGCGAAAACGCGTGCGTCATACCGAAAAGTTCAATGAATCGTGAGAAGCAGCTGATCCTGGCATTTTTTACTAAAAATATATGATCGTGAGTGAAAAAAAATGTGAGAGTATGAAATGATTAAAATTTAAAACGCAAATGATCTTTCATACAATTTGACTTGTTCCAAGTATCATTGACTCATGCAACATTTCTTAAAGGTTTATTTGTAGTAAGAATAACTTCAGAATTTTTCCATGCATCGTATTTATTTAACAACAAACATGTTAAGTTGTTTTTAACAACATGCTAAGTGCAATAAGATGAAAAATAAATTTTTATGCTGTATGAATTAAGACTTTTAAAACTATTTTAATATATTTTTTTAAACGATTTGAATAAAACGGTGAAAAGATTTTTGTATTTGATTGTAATAATTTGCAGGACTAAAAATACTCGTTCAAAAGCGCAACTGATGTTTAAAATTCTTTTCTTTTTTTTTCAATTTTACGATTATTGAAAACGAGCCAAACTGTACTTTCACACCTGTCTTAGAAAGAAATTTAGGCTTGAGTTATATTAATTATTGTACGAACTTGAATTCTTCGTAAGAAGAATAAACCAAGGTTATTTTATTCAAAATATTCGCTTTTTTCAATAATTCATTATTACATTTTAATGGAATTGTTGTACATTAAACATATAAATTTATTTGATAAGTAAATAAAACGTTTTGTCTATAAATTTTTACTTTGATTGTCAAAGTCTTATTACGCGTACAGAACATAATGCATTAAATTATAATTATTGATACAATTCTATTTTAAGTTAATACAGTTTAATTAAATTATTTGAAGAGTGTTCAGCAATACAATATTTCTTTAAACTATGAAATTTAATGTATTAACCGGGATCGTCTCATGAAAGTCCAACTTCCCTTGCAGAACACTGATACGCTTGTGGGAATTGAAGCTTTAGCGATCGAGTTGGGTCAGACACAACAGGTCATCGTGCCAATTATTGATCACTTTTTAGAGGTGAATGTCAAGTGATCGGCTTGCGATTTTTAAATGAAACTAACATATCTGATGAGGTATACAAAAATTTACATGAATTTATTGAGATTCGATGCAGACTAGTCTTAAGTGAATAGTGGAAGTGATATAATGTATTTCTTCATAATATGATCAAATTTTTACTTATAGAAACTGGTGATCTACATTTCTAATAAATATATGCAAGCCGGAAATTCCTTTAAAGTTAATAAATTATTAGTTTTCGTTGAAAAATGAATGAAGTTTGTAAATATACAGATATTGAGAGATATTTAGATTTTATCAAGACTTAATAATATTATAAGGAAAACGTAGTTTGAATTTTTGTAAAAAAAGAACTAGCTATCATAATTTACGAATTGACTATATATTGCAGGTACAGACATCATAAAAGAATTATTACCTACATTTCTTGTTATTGGACAATATTATGGTTAAACTAAGTTTTCCTTGTTCTTTTATCAAATCTTTGTAAGAGCGGTAGAAAATTTGTCGAAATATTGGCATTTAAATCAGTATTTTTATATACTCCTTAGTGTATAAAAAATCATTTTAATACCTTATAAAGCCATAATTTTCCCAAATTCTTAAAATTTCTCGTCAAATTAAAAGCAAAGCAAAAGAATAAATCAGAATTTATCCCAGCATCCCAAGCCAGCATAATTAAAAGCATCAAGTCTCGAAAGCCAGGAGTTACTAAAAGCATCTCGTCTCCGAGCAGTAATATAACAGCAGCCGGCGCGCAACACAATTTAGCCTGTCTAGCTCTCTCCCAAAACCATGTCCCGAATCCGTCCCTCTCCTCCTCTGCGCGCACCCATCGTTCTCTTTAAAGTGATAAGAAACTGCAATCTCATTAAACGCGCGCACAGCTATACGCTCGCAGCTACCCTCCGCTCTTGAAGATCATCGACTCCGAACATACAACCGCGTATTTGTCAACGCTAATAGGAACTAAGTAGTCGCCGGCATTAGCCGTGCGGGCTGGCTAAGCTACAGCCCCTCCTCCGTTCGCGCCGCGTAATTAACAAAGTTAAATTCTCCGAGTATAACTATGGGACCACCGCGGCGGCCGTTTATAAATGATATAATGGCCGTGAGAATTCGAGGCTCGCGCGCGCAAGTTGGAACAATGGCGCCGAGTAGTATATATCGACGTTTAAGTCGAACGCCCCCGACAAAGGAAGGTAAATGAAGGCATTTGCGTTCGCCGCGAGTGCGCAGAGAGAAGGCTTTTGTGAGCAGGGATGCGACGGGCTTTGAGATTCGCTAGACGCTTGCACTCGTGTGTTTTGTCAACTATTCTGTTGAGCCCTTTTTTTTCTGCTCCGCGCGCTGCTTTAAACGTTATTGTGCTGCATAAGGAACAAATCGCGCCTCGCGCGCATTGTGAGGGACTGTGAGGGAGTTGGTTGGAATGGGTGGTTTTTTCAATTGGTTTTTCAATGCAAAATGGATGATTTTGTGGTGCGAAATGCGGGCTAAAATAGATAAAATGTAAAATTAGTTGTGGTTCTGAGTAAAATTGATTATTTATTTTTTTATTTAAAAATACGAATGATTTATCTTTCAACTCTTTACGAGAGCCTTAATATTCGTGTTAAAAGTATCACAAAAGGTTTGAAGTATGTAAAATTGAATATGCAGCATAATGTTTTTACGTAACATGCTTGAGTTCTTCTGGCTTTTAAGAATTTTCGTTTAGACGGAAAAGTGCTCTTAAAAAATGAAGAGTCATTTCTTTGCCTCCTTAGATGTTCTAAAGACTTTAACATACGACGTAATAAAATAAAGCGATGAAAGGGACAGTTGTCCTCGAAAATTTAATAATTCTTAAAAAGTCAACTTTTACAACAATAAATGTAAACGTGTTTTCTTAAAATAATTTTATTAAATTGTATAAATAAAATATTCAACTTAAATTAACAAAAAGTTAAAAATATATCTAATCACTAAGATAATTTAAGTTCCCAAAAGTGGACACATGTCGAGATACCAGCCGGAGTCGCAAGTCCAAAGGAAATTGAAATTTTCCAATTCTTGTCACACAAACCCTCTCTATCCGAATTGAAATAAAATCCGCCGGAACAGGTGACCTAGACCTTAAAAATACCGCATACACTCCAGCCAGCATTGATTGAAATATTTACTTCGCTACCATCTCTTCTCTGCCGCTGATACAGAAACACGCAGGCGAATATCCGCCGGCGCACGTGTGACGTCGGTCGAATAAACCTTCTTAATAAGTTCGGATGTGTGGACGGTGAAGTCGTGGCTGACTGCCAAACGCCGGGGCTATGGGACGTCGAGGCGATATTTTTATCGGGGAAATGTGTGTCTGCTCTCGCGCGCGCGCGCACGGACACAGGCTGGGATCGACGTGCCGACGACTAGCTGCCACGTGCTTTCGCCTGTGCCTTCTTTCTCACTTCGCTTCTTTTTTTTTCACGTTTAGTCGTAAAATAGCGTTGACACTGCGGCTACGCGGATTATTCAATCGGACGAGTCGATTAAGGTCGTGCGTGACTTTTTTTGGTTTATTATATTTAATTAGATATGTAGCTGATTTATTTCAATGAAAATTTAAGAATTGATTGCAATTCACTTAGTAATTTTATGCATGAGAAGCTTTTTAGGATTTCATTATTAACGTCGCACTCAGCGGATTTTCCAAGTTGTATCTAAAAATGATGGATTACCACCTAATTTTAAAAACTTCAAAGGAATTTAAACTTGATCCAAGTGCAATTTTCCTCGATAATAAACTACGACTTACAGACTGCAAGAAAAGTTTCTTTTGTGTAATGGGAGGGAAACGTGTTGAGTATCTTTCTGCTTTTGATCATGCTAAAAAAATAATCAAAATAATGTGTAATGCGAAGGACAAAAGACTTGTAGGAAAATAGAGTTCTCGACTTCAGCCTTCAAAGATTGTGTTTACCTTCTATTACAGGCTACGTTCCATAAGCCAAATAATAATTATTAGAACGAAATTGCGAAAAAAATTCCTATAATCAAAAGTATTTAGGTCTAAAGTTATTGAACTCCTCTAGCCTCTGGGGACTTTGGAAATCAGCGGTAGAATCTACCATGTTTCTATTTCGGGCGAGAATAATTCTGTTGTTCGAATGAAGTGCGCGCGTATACTACAAATGAAGGGATTACATCTAAAACAAGATCCATCCATTTCGCCATAAGTGCCATAATTGTGTTATTATCTGTACGTCGTAATGGATATATCTTGTTTTGGAAACGCACCCCTTGAAACTCTATCGCCTAGCTTCGAAACAATAAAAGCACAACAATAATCCCCACTAAGCGCTTTATAAACCAAAATTATTCAAAACTTTACAATAAAAAAATCTAGCTGAAACCCCTACCAATAAAAAAATAGTTTTTCAACTGCCGTAGCTGTAGGGTCTTTTTAACCCACTGCGTGCGAACTTCTTCCTCCGACAGCGAAATTTTTCGGCATAAGAACCAAGCATTCAAGAAATGGGATTCCCAAGTTTGCGCGCAAAAGAATACCAAGAAGGAGAGTAAGAGAGAGAGAGAGAGAGAAAGACTAAGAAAAAGGAGAAATCGCCATCTTGTGTTCCTTCACTACTATTTTTTTCTTTTCCTTGAGGCTACCTTTCTCGATCGGTAAAAGAAGACGGGCGCGCTCTTCTCCTATTCATTCGAAATTTACTTCCCCAGTTATACAGTGAGCATAAAATCAGTACTCTCACCCTGTTTACTTATTTCTTCTCCGTTTCTTTCTTTTCCTTTCGTCGTCGTAGTCTTCGTCACAGACGACGTTCTAATACCACTTATGCGGCGCGAACTTAATTTGTACACTAAGCTGGACGAAGATCGAGTAGCAATTGTTGTCCGATCAAGCGCGGCTAAATTGAAAAAGTTTCACGAGCCCGGACAAGCACACACATACGTATTTGACAAGTCTGATACTCCAGAATGATTATTATACTTCCGATAGTTTGACTGCTTTATTGTATACTATTTAGCTTTTCCGTTTAACTTCACTATTGATTTAAGTCTTTGTGTCACTTATTTTCGATTTATTAAAAGCGAATAATCAATGTATCTCAGAAAACAATGCGATGTTAGTTACAATTCAAAACTATTCTGATTGTGAATTGTGATGATCTTCTGAACGTTCATTAATCATTCAAATCAGCAAGCATGATTAATTAAACATTACATACTGCATATTTCATAATTATTCAATAATGGTAATAATATCCAGCCTTAACATCTAAAATAACTAAGTTTCCACTTACTCATTTCACCCCACATTGCGTATTCAACTCGCATTGTCCGTGTAACGCAATTCGCGTTAAAATGCCTGCAAAAATGGTTCGAGCCCTTTCGTCGAAGATTTGGGTCATAGAGTCTCGTGGTGGCTTACAGTGGCGTCTGCGGCCTTTTTAGGAACGATGAAAAATTCATAAACTCGCGCAAGCAGGAGAGCTTGCGTACTTTATTGCCCGGCCTCGATTCATGTGAAATACATGTTAATAAATAGCTGGCGTAATGAATATGTGAACGTATGCTTTTCGCTTTCCCTCGCCCCAACATTGGCCGCATAGCGCGCGTTTATGATAATGAGGGTTTGATAAATGTAATTGGATTCCTTATGTGCCGTTTATTCTTCCATCTACTGTTAAATGTTTCGGTAAAACTTTCACGTGTTCATGGGGATAGAGCAAAATTAATGATGTTACGTGAAATTTGATCCCCTTGTAGAGAAAAAAGTGGAATGTAAATAGAGTTCAGCGAATTCGTGTATTTAATGGCTTGGATAGGCAAAATTGTTTTGTTTAATGGGAAACTGTATTGATTTTAAATTATTGATAGAGAGAAAAAACAAACAGTGTTGTTTTATTGTTTTTTTTATGTCGTATTGATAAAACTGGTTACTGGTAGATTTACAACCAATTTAGTAGCCTTTTATTCTAAAAAATACTGAAAAAGTAAAAGACATGAATTTATTGCCGCATTTACAATTGCTCAATTGTTTCGAAAACCAGCGTTTCGGTTTTACAAATTGAAACATTCCCGCTCAAGGCTAGGTACAGAATAGCGAAATTATACAAAAGCTAATTCACTTGAAGTAAACTGTTGCGCACTTGCCCAGGATCTTATCTTTGGCACTGCAGCTCGCAGCCAAAAAGTAAGGCTCTCGGTAGCCGCGGCGGTAATATATTTTTATTAAAGTGCTCAAACTACGTACACAGCTCAATCTATAATCGCAAAATAACCAAACCCTGTTTTAACGAGCCCTTGTTTCAAGTATCCATGAGCGCCTTACCCCAGCGCGTAATTCACTTTAATCTTCCTAACGAGAAATAAACTTATCTATCTCAAGAAAAAAAGTATAAAAACAAAAAAGCAAAAAAAAAAAAAGAATGCTGTAGCTATAAAAGTCGCATCTATCTGATAATATCTTTTAAAGCTCGTAGGAAGCTTCCCTTCCAGCCCTTCTTTCCTTCCTTCCTTCGCTCCATCGCCAACTGTCGTCCCTCCCCGAGGAAATCTTACCACCACCAGCGTTCCGTAGTAAATGGAAGGAGAAAGAGAGGAAGAGGGGCAAGGGAAAGTACATAGAGAGAAAGAGGAAGGGCGCACGGATAATGGGAAAAAATGTAGAGATATACATGTGAAGATAATGACGGTAGAGTGCCGAGGAAGAAATCAGAGGAGAAAATTAAGGGTCGCCAAAGTCTGTGTTAAATCGACCGAACGCCTCCTTTGGATATTTTTGCTGAATTAAAGAATCGCTGTGTTTTTGCATAAGTAGCAGACGACGCTGCGCTGAGACTCGTCGATATTCAAAAGATGCAGCCGCGCGATAAGTGCTAAGTAAAGTAGAAAAAGAGAATAAATTTGGCATTGACAGTACGTGACTGATTTGAAGAATGTATTGCGAGCATTTGCATATTTGAACGAGAGAATGACGTTATAATTCGAATGCAAAAGGCTAACAAATATTGATACAAGTGCGTCAAACCGAATGTATTTGAATTTAAATTCGCAGGATTAGATTCCGGATCGTAAGAGAGTAAACAAGGAGACAATCAGATCAGATACAACGTGGATACACTATCGAATCTAAACTTATCTCTAATTTTAAGAACGAATCATTTAAATGCAAATTTTGCTTATTCTTTCTGGATTACCATGAAATAACAAGACGACATTATCTACAGATGAGTTTCCAAACAAAGACTTACTTATCAGTTATTAGCTTCGTGATGGGAAAATTGCTTTTTCTAATCAGGGGCTGGTTGTAATTTCGTGTCAAACAAAATATTGATCTTGTAATGCAATGCATAAATTATGGTTTATTATTCAAGTCATAAGCAAAATTGCTTTACAAGAATAAACCAGAAAACATGTAAATGTTCCAAGGAATAAAGTTAATGTACATACATGAGTTTCAGAACCCATTTGGACATTGAGATTATTTTAGAATGTACAAATAACATTTTTCTTTTAAATATACGATATATTTCGATTTTTATCATGTTTTAAAATTAATACCACAAAGTGCAGCTAGAAGTAATGTATCGTTTACAGCAATAAAGCTTTTACAATATAATTGCTTTTATCTTTGATCGCTTGCATATAAAACAATTTTAGAAATTCAATCTATCCATTGACCTCTTTCGATTGGCTATTATTAATTAATGCTATATGAGCAAAATAGTTTTTCGTTTTAGTATTCTAGACGAAGCATGAATTTATGAAAGAAAAGTTAAATTCGCAGTCAATAAATAAACAATAAAACGCAGAACCAAAAACACCCTTCAACCAAAAATAAAACCAAAAATTCGAAAAAACTGTGTTTTAATATAAGTTAATTCTCCTAAACCCTCCGTAAAACAGAGAAAAACGATTAGCCGCAGAAACTTCGCAGCAGCACTCTCAAATGAAGCCGTAGAGAACCCAGCCCTGAGACGAACAAAGCGCTTCCACAGCTGTAAGCTAGACTAGCCGTCTTAGGCGCCGAGAGAGCAGCAGCAGCACCGGTTCAACTCGACCGCCTCAAGTCCCAGATCGAGTCTCAAGCCCAGAGGGACAGTCATCGCCAGCCCCTCGTAAGGCTGCGGAGAATACGTCAGCTGGGGGCCACGGCCGGTCGATTCCTCCAAGCCGCACATCCAGCCCGAACACCTGCGACTACGTGTTTTTCGTAATTTCCACTTTCACGGGAGCTGGGCACGTGCCCCACGTGCGGAATTTCGCGCTCTTTCCCTATACGATCAATGCGCTAGCGCATAGCTGTATATATATACATACGTGTACACATACATACGTACACATTGGTTTAAACATTTTGACGCGCGAGCTATTCTTCCTTTTGGCGCTCTGCGCTTTTCAAGAAAAGAATGCCAAGCCCGGGAGAGAATTTATCGGAGTTCGCAGCGGTTAAATTGTTCGAGATGTTGCGAGCGAGTTTGCCGTGTGTATAGGCACTAGTGGCGCGAAAAAGCGCGCACAATGCCGCGGAGGGCTAACATTGTTTCGTTTATGTCGATTGATACGATTTGCATCGATTGTTCGGCAACAATAGCCCCTCCCCCACCGGCGGTCCTTATGTTTCGCGAATTCGCCGCGTTTACTGCTGGAAATTTACAGCCCCACGCGCTACTAGCGCGAGGGCCAAAAATGATGGGGCGCGCGAGTTTGTTGCTGCGAATTGTTAACCAGATTAAAGTATTTTAACGTTGCCGTGTTTTCGAATTCGCTCGCGTGTAATTGCTCTCTGCGGGCCTCCCATTAGCGGAGGGAGCCGAATGTTTCGGTAAAGTGAATAAACGAAAAAGCGAATCAAATTTTCGATAAAAATATGTTTGTTCAAATAATAAAGGCGGTAATTTGCAGTATTGATTTACTTTTATCCGCGGACTTCATTAAAGCCTGGGTGGGTAGATAATTACGCTGTAAAATTTTACTGCGAAACCCAGGCATAAACATCGTTTCCGTGCTCACCGGAAAATGCATTACCACGAGAGACTTACTCCTCCCGGCGTAAGCGCGTCATACTCCTATCCTATTTTTTCCCCCCGACTTTCCTGACAAAGGGGTATAAACTTTTTCCTCCGAATTTATGTTTCTCCCAGCTCTGAACTTTGGAAAGCACCGAGCCTTTATCTCTCCAGCCTAACTCCTCCGCCAACGAACGCAAGCATCTCATTCTCAATCTAGAATCCAGAGCGCGCGCGCGCGCGCCCTTTCGAATCCTCGAGCCAAGATAAACAAGACCGCGCGGGCGATCCTTCTTTATACGCAAAAAAGCGGCTATCGCTTGGCCCTATAAAAGCGGCCGGCAAGCGTCAATATTTAAAACGTGTCACACGGCCAGGGGCCGATCCCGCCAAGGACTGGAAAAAGGCCGCTGCTTGGCTTTTATCGCGAAGAGGGAGGCGTGCGCGCCGGTTTAACGACGCGCTCGTATACGGCTGCGAGTAAAACTCGCGGTTTTCAAAGCCGCCCTCTGCCGGAGGACTACGGCGAAATAACAGCCCTCCGTAATGGCACGAGCCGGGACTTTAAATTTGTCGCGCTGAGGGTTTACCGGGGAATTGCGCGCTGCGGCCGTACTGCCTCGATGAAATTTACATTTGCGGGGCTTGTATTGACCTGTGCCAATGGGCTGTTCGAGCAATGTTTAAAGAAAATGTTGCTCCCTTAATGAAGCAATTTTTTCGAATTATTCCGGGAGAGCAACTTTAATTACGCAACGTAGTCGAAAGTTCAAGCAAGTCGCGAAGCATAACTCCTTTAGTCCGTTGCGAAGAGAGGAAGACCGCTAAAAACACGTCGAGCTGCCAGTACTGCAGGCTCTGAAGTCTGAATGTTCCGGCGCGTCCTTGCAAAGGAAAAGTACGAGGCGCCTAGTCCTGAAAGTCTCGAGTCTGAAGAGTTGTTATCTCTTGGATTTTAAGAAAGATATTAATGAGCGCGCTACCTCGGAGCTCGATTATTTAACTTTTTGACGAGGTTCTAATTGAAGCTGCATTATGAAGAACGCAATTGATGTGAATTATAACGGTAACTTTAGCATTAGCGGTATTAAAGTATGAATTGAATCGCCGAAATTCAGGGAATCACTTGTTCGGTTTACAAATATTATTACAATATTGCAAATAGTTAATAGCGTCCCGAAATTTCTGCCATTTGTATTATGCATTTTGCTTTACAATACGCAGCGGTCGTAGCTTCAGTTTCTATATATAACGAATATCGACGATGCACTCACGTATGAGAATGTAAAGAGCCAATGAATAATTCCGTGTACATACCTGCAACAAAAAACAAGAATAATTTATTAGCCATATTTTTTAACAACGATAAATTAACTTTAATTATAAATAACAAATAAATAGCTTCATAAAGTACGGTATAAATATCCCAATAAACATCATCGCCTCTTAAACAATACTCTTGACCCAATTTTGACATAATACGATTTATAACCACTACTTCCTGCTCAAAAGCCCGACTCTCCAAATTAATCAATCCTCAAGAATCTCGTCCAACTCATCCGTCTCCTCGAAAATCTCGAAAAATCCAGCTCAAACGAAAGCGAGCTCGCCGTTAATTCCAGCAGTTGATTTTCCAGGGCACACGGGACGCATCCTCTCAAAGCTAGCGCTCTTGCGCTCGATGTTCCTCTCTCTCTCTCTTGCGATTTCGAAAGCGAGGCGCCGCTGCCAAAATACTTGCGGCGCGTTACGCAAGCGCGCCTCGGTGTGGTTATACCTGCCGCAGGTATGCGAGCACGATAAAAGTGGATATGGTCTTTCGAGAGTGCGCGTTAAGCGGTTTGTACGAGTACGTGTGATGTCATCGTAGAGCTCGAGGACGAGCGCCTGCCTCTCTTTGATGCTTGAGAACACGGCTTTATCGATTATTCAAGAGCGCGCCGTGACTTCTGACGCTGGCTTTTTGATTGCGGCGTCGCCAGCGTTGGGTTAGGAGCTAGGGGATTAATATTTATGGTCGGCTGGGATGTCGAGGAAATTAGGTTCGAGCGATGTTGCGGATGAGTGATCGGTCTGCCCGGTTATTGGCTTTTGTTGTGAGCTCTTTTTTATTTGTAGTCTTTTCTGTTTAGATGCGTGGAAGCTGTTTGTGTTACTTTCGACATGGATTTTTTTTCTGTGATACAAAACTAAAACGATTTTTAAAATTTAAGAGGTACATTAGCTGGAGGAGGAATGCGTCGATGCCAAAAATAACTTGGGAATTAATTCTGAAGGTTATATATGCAAAGAATGTTTTAAAACTATTAAAAAAACGTGTTAGTTATATATAAATTGCTTTTCTTCAATTTGGTCATTTTAATGTAGTGGTTAAAAAAATTGATTTTTATATAAAAATAGGTTATTGCTGAATAAGTAATACCATTCTTTATAAATCAAAGGAGAATAACAGCTGCATTGTATAGGTGTAGGAAAACACTAATTATTGTTTTTTCCCGCACTGTCTACTCATGTGCGTATCGATTTACTAATGTACTTTATATCAGCTCATCGTTTTTTCTTTCTTTGTCAAGTCATTAACGTTCTAACAAAGTAGCAATTATTAGCTCGTTACTTTATTTTATCGTTCGAAAGGTTAGAATTTTCAAACAAAGTTGACTTTTAAAATAGTAGATTTGCATGAAATTGTTTCAAAAATTAATAGTTTTTTAAACAGTAATAAAAAAAATTTAACTTATTCAAATATTTAAAAGACCTTGAACTGCTTTAATTTTTAGTACACAAAATAGAGGCTAAGCATGGCATTAATAATAACTTAAAGGAACATGCTGTAACAGTAAATTGTTAGGTTGATTTTAGGTCAGCACTATACAAAATATTTTCGTACAGTTATAAAAAAAAAATTTCAATAAATCTTTTTAGTATTAAAATTTATTTTTGGTTTTACATATAAAAAGTCTGTATAATTTTCATTCCAAAATTTTCAGCGGTTAGAGTATAACAAATTCAGTTATTTTCAGAAACTATAGAACTACTGAAGTATGTTATCTTTAACTACAAAACGGAATACGGCAAATTGTGATAACAAACTTCCCAGTATCAAAAGGAAATTCTTTACGATCCTTAGAAGTTTCATTAAAAATTCATTAAAGATTCCACTAACTATCTCAAAGACTAAATTAAAATCAAAGACCAAATTAGATCGTAAAATAAATTTTCAAACATCCTCCCCTTAATCAAAACCGCGAATTCCGCTGATATCAGCCGCGAAACTTTTATTCCAGCACTTGAAGCACCTTCTGCTCTCTATTCAGCAATAATTTAAAAAGCGCCAACGCTCGCGACTTTCGTTTTACATTCAGACAACAATAAAAAGGCAAAGGTGTCGTTGTGCATAAAGCAATGCGCAGAGTGCATTACATTGTAGCAAGAACAAAAGAGTAAAAATGCAGGAAGAAGGAGCTGCCAGAGCTAGGCGAAATGTCAGCGTGACGTCAAAAAACGGAGGCGGCTTTAGTCCTAACGCGCGGGAGGCGAACGTATGTGTAAAAGTTCGCGCGCGAGCGCGCCTCGAGGGGGTAACTTTCGCGAGGACTAACTTGCTTGCAGGGCTGCAGCAGCAGCAGCAGCAGGCGTCGGATCTTGAATAATATAAGTTTTCGGGAGAGGGAAGAGAGCCGAAAGCTGCGACGCCCTGGCTTATTTGCCTTACAAATATGATCGCGAAAGTGGTGCGCAGGCGTAGGCGAAAGAGCCCGGAACTCGCGACTGTCTGCGGAACGTGCAACCTGCACGGGGAGGGCTGCATGTAACTTTGCTTCTAAATGTGACGAGTTTTTTTTAGCTTTTTCGTATTCTTCAAAGCTAGTTCCTTTGATCCGTGTATTTGTTTTTACTGTTTTAATTTAGAGTCGAATATTATGCGTTGAAATACAAAAAAATAATAATAATTAGCTTTTAATTTTATTAACAGTTATGCAAAACTCTGCAAGAATTAGCATTAACTTTTATAAAATGACGAGAAATCATAAATATTAATTTTAATTTATATTTTATGAAACACTTTCCATATTCAAGTAGAACGTGGAGCACGTTAAAATAAAATATAATTAAAAGAAAATTTTTAATTTTAATTTTCCATAAATTTTTTGCGCCTCCCAGGTGTTATATTTTTTCTTTCATTTAGTTACCATATACCATATAAAATTGAATCTGTTTTACTTTAATATGAGTTTTACTAATCCTCGCGCAAAAATTTCGTAAAATGCTAAAGAATTTAAAAAAGATTTAATAATACAGAATTTATTTTACCTTTACTTTACGTTTGCATACTTTTCATGTATTATAAAATAATAGTTAACATTTTAACTACCTCAAACATGTAATAGCTATTGATTTCACATATTACAAATCTTGGCATTAATTCTTTTTCTAATTATATTCTTAAGCAATCAGTTCTACAATAAGGATATATATACTAGAAAAACAAGTTACTAATGTACGAGGAATTGGAATTGAAACATTTAAACGACATCTTTGTTAGTAGAAAAGATGAATGACAGGTCCATTGTCCAGCGAAAGACATTTTCCACAAATAAAAAGATAAACAATTCGGACGAGTCCCCCACACCTTTAACCAAGTCAAATTATTTCGACCAGCCTTCGAAGTTGCACGCAGGCTCACGATCAATTCTACACACGCGCTCTCTCTCTCTCTCGCTCGACCCCCGGGGCGGGAGGTTAAATTTAAACCAAAGCCAACGAGTGAGGAAATCGGTCATTAACGACTCATTAATTCGATGTTGCGAAAGGTTGCTTCCATTTGAGACGACTCAAGTGGGAGAGGGGAGGGACGCTTTACCCAGAAAATCCTGCAAGCCTCAAACCCAATTAGTTGAATTCGAATTCGTTAAATGCTCGCGATTTTTTCTCTCGCTCTTCTCAAATCACTCGGTTTTAAACGAACTCATTCCCAGTTGTCGTTTAATTAAGCGGAACGCTTAAATGAGTGCATCATCCGAGAAATGCTTTTTTAGGATAATCTCTTCTCTTAATTGTTACTAATAATTGAAAAAATTCGAAGATTATAAAATATGTTATTAATGGTTTTCATAATGTTCAATAAAGAGTATATTTAAGGAGGCTTCGGCGGTTTTTAATAAAACAATAGAAATTTCTGAAATTTTAAAATAACACTAATAAATTATCTAGATCCATTAGCAAAAAAGAAATTATTCAATTTTAATTAAATTTATAAATATATTTCATTTTTTATATTTTATTTTATATTAATAGGTGTTATAGATTTACATAAAACATGTCTTGTTAGATTACAAAGTTATAAAATACTTATTAGTTAATATGTACGCATGTTTACTCATTAGTTGATATTTATTATAAATTATCGGTCTACTTTTGTCGTTTTTTAAAAAGATTGGCATCATTGTTAAATATGCGGAAAGAGACCCATTTGCAAAAAATCTATAAAGAAAACGTGATTCAAAAAGCTATGTTTACAAAAAGTCTTAGACCTATTTCTTAGAATCATATAAAAGATTGAATTGATATTGAAACAAAAAATTACTTACTTAATATTTATATACTATTATAAACACAAAAACAATTAAAAAATTGAAACAAAAGATGATTATAAAAAAAATCAATCCTCCAGATCTTGCAATAGCCAAGATATTCCATAACAAATATCAAATAAATTTACGTCATCTTTTTTTTTGAAAGTGGCACGTGCTTCGATCACTTTGACTTATAAACTGTAACCTTTTCCGCCTCGACCCTGAGTCGTCATTTTCTTTATAAGATATATGAACCGCGTTTTTCTTCGTAAAAAGTGGCGTTATAAAAAAATATTTCGTAATAATAAACATTAGAATACTAATCTTATAGAAAATAAAAACCTATAAAAACTCAGAAACTTTGACGGTTAATTGAAAAAAAGTTTAATAATAGCATAGTTTATTTTCAAATAATAATTACAAAAAATAAAATCTATTTAGTTGAAAATTTTACCTTATAAAGAGCCCCATCAAATTTTCTACACTATTAATAAAATCACTCCAACATTTCTTCCTTATTATTTCATAAATCATTAAAAGCTCCAAATCCAGCAATTCTCGTAGCCCAGCTATAAATCCTCCCTCTAACATCCCACCCAATCCGTCCACCCCTCCGAGTCGAAAAAACACCACACTTTCCCCTCAAATAAAAGCTCTCTCACGCCCCCCCGAAAAAAGCTCTCCCTTCATCATCCTTTTAAACTTTTCCGCTCGGGCTCTATCGAGCGCTATAGTTCCCCGCAGCCTATCCCTCTGCCAATTCCCAAAGCGAGCGAGCCTTCCAATTTCCACTCGCGGAAACTAACTCCGCGTTCCGGTCGCGCCAAGTTCTGCAGTTGCCTTTCGTGCTATCTTGGCGTTCCGACGGCGGCCTTGTTTGACACGCGGCGCGAATTTCCGTCCCGGCCAGCTGGACGTGCACGAAACTCGCGCCTCTAGGCCGCCGACGAATTGACTCGTGTGTTCCGAGTTGGAGACGCTTGCCGCTTCGAGCTCGGTATGTATATGCGGACTCGAGACTTTTCGAATGATTGACTTTTATGGAGGGTGAGGGTGGGGAGCTTTGATGGCCTGTACAGAGGTGCTTTTCAGTTGATGGCTTGCAGAAGCGCTCTTTGTAAAGGCTTCCTTTTTGTTTTTGGATTTTATGAAGCTTCTAGAATGCTGTATTGTCAGCTCTAAGTATTTTTTTGTAGTGCGCATTATATTACGAAACAAATTTGTTTAATGGGGCTATTTTTATTTCATGTTTTACTTGTCCTCGTATAAGCACGGCTTTGTGATATTTGTAGAGTTGGAATTAGGTAAAGCGAAACGAGTAATATTTGATATACGCATAAAAAGTTGTAATAAACATATTATGACCATAAATTGAGGGAATGTTAAAGTTTGGTTGTTTGGTACCGACATTTATGGGAACAGTTTTATACATTAAATTTTAAATTTTACAAAATAGTCGAAAACAACAAGATGATAATTAAATTTTTTCTCAAAATTAAATAGTGTACAAAAAGAAAGTGTCCTTTATAAAATAAAATTTTGCCTATATTTACCAAATGCTAAACAAATCCATATACAAAAATAGTCATCACTACTACCCGAATCCTCTCATAAAAAACTTTATCCACACCGATTCTCGCTCCGATTTTACAAAGTCCGCAAATAGAAAAAGCCGGCCGGCCAGAGCCAATAAAAGGAATAAGCGAAATTTCGGTTTCCTCTCTCTGGATATACACAGTAGAAAAAAGAGTGAGGGCAAAAAGCTGCATGCTCAAATAGATTTCCGCCCCAAAATGGGTCAGCGTGGCGCAGCAGCGACGTTAACTAAATATGAGAGCCGCGCGTGTCGCGATAGAGTATATACCTTGAGCGACGCGGAAATTTGCGAGTATAAAAACTAAAATGCAGAAAAAATTTGCAGCGCCAGCAGCAGCAGCAGCAGCGGCCCGCGACTTTGACAGCAGCAATATTTTGCTTAGGAAAATAAAAAATAAAAACGCCGGGTCGCAATAACGCGCACGCGCTGGTTATAAAAATAGGGAGATTTGCATTCGGATGCGGCGAGCGTTCCGAGATTCAATACAGATTTTCGTCTGCTCCCGCGGCTGTCAAAACGAGAAATCGATGCACGTACGAATTTAGAATAAAATCGCGAAACATCTTGGAACGCTTTGTAATCCGCGAAGATCCTCTTTCTCCCCCGATGCGTTTACGTAAGCTTTTAATACAGCCTAAAGATTTCATATACTCTCCCAGCAAACTGTTTCCGGAGTATAATTGAAATAACATTATAAAAGCCGCTAGAGAATTTCTATCCTCCCTGACCTTCTTTAGAAATGCAATTTCAACTGCGCTTGGCTTTTTCCAAAAAAACCGAGCCCGCAATATGAAATTTAGAACACGTCATAAAATCTTTCCGCAATCTCCCCCCGAAATTGCAGTATTCTGATCTATTCCGAATTTCAAGCTAGCTTCTGAAGCCTCCCAGCCCCTTTCTTCCCCACAGACACAGACAGAGCGAGCTCCCATGCAGCGTAACTGCTCGAGCAGTGCAACTGCATTGGCATTAAAACAATGAGCAACGTCGATACGTCACGCAGGGCGTCTGCCCTATCCGTCTGCTTGAAGTTCGTCTGAAAGCGGGCGTCGCTCAAATGTCCGATAACTTCGCGCGCTCCCGATTTTGTGCATTCGTCAAAAGGCAGTTTCGCGAAACATTGTACACGTGTGTGAGTGTCTATACGTGCGTCTAGCAGCCGTCTATCCGCTTACCTCTGCGAGAGCAGCCAGCCAGTCGTAAGTGGAGCACGCGGCACACGGGGTATTTTCGGCGTGGAAAAGGGTTTCAGAGCAGCGGACCGACTGCCGCGCGTTAAAGCCGCTGAGCAAGCCGATTGTCTCTTCGATGGAGTCGTGGCTCTCTCTCTCTCCTAGCAAGTCCGGCGGGAAATAATCGAAGGAAATGCTTACTGGATGCAATGAAGGCGAGCTGGGATGCTTTCTAAGAGGTTTAAGGAGGTTCATACAGGGGATTCGGATGACAGACATTAATTCGGTCAGTATGTAGACTGATAGGAAAAGCTTTTACTCTTATTCTTGACTTTTTTCTTGCTTATAAGCCATCAGAACATTGGTTTTATTATTAGTAAACAAATTTTTAATCTAATAGCGGTTGATTAAAGCATTTTCTCAAGTTAATTTGAAAGGCGTAGCAACATCGTTCTCAATCAGAAGCTAATGCATTATTACGATTCTCCGCAACATAGAAGTAGGTAGTTACTAGGCTTTAGACTGTAATAGCTAATGAATTTGTAGGTAAAAACAAGCTTACGTGCGAGTTAAATGCATTATTTGCAAACTCGTATTCAGAAGAATCATTGAATAAAGCACGTTTAATTAAAGCAGATTTAGATGCGGTAGATATTATGGATTCATCGCTGAGTATACGTTAATGAAATGCACCTGATGTCCACCAGGCCCACTTGACATAACGGGTTTGATTGCAGCATTAAATCAAGGACTTCCAAATGTCATTTACATTTCGTGATCAGATGGGGGATTTTGAATGACTTGCATCATGCTATCGCGAAATTTGATTAATGGTTATCACGAACGAAAATGTGTATATAAAAGCATATAGTACTAGTGATTATGATTTTCTAATTTACATAATGACCCTCGTTTTGTTACAATTTGCTACTTGAATACTGATAAACGATCGGATTTAATTGAAAATAAATTAAATGAATGGGATTGGACATCGAAGATTGCTTATGAATGTATCTTTAATTATAAAGTGGATTTGTAGAAATTCTTCGTTAGAAATGTTAGAATTTACGCCAAATATCGTGTTTGCTATTAATATGGATTCACGTTTTTGTGTCAACTTAACTATGTTAGGACATCGATTAATGATCGAGCAAAAGACAAATTTGTGGTAGAACGCTAGCACAACCTTAAATATAAATCCTTTAGGTGACACCCTTCTCACACTGAAAAATCACAATTCATATAATTGCTAAACAGCATCCATAATCGTCTCACTTATTCCATCTTAACGTAGTATCAAAATCAACCATATTTCGTCCGAATAATCTCACCAAAAGCTCTGCCAATATCTAAGAATTCTTCTTCCTCATTCCCCTAGCCAAGCCTTTCACCAATCCCAAACCAATTCCTTTCGGTTCTCGTAAAGCATCCCGCTTTAACAAACCAATTACTTTCTCAAGCGACTGTATGACTTGAAGTATACGCATCCTTCAATGCGCATATAAGTTTCAACGATTCGTGTAACGCACGGCCGAGCGAGCAAAGAGGCAGCTGACCCAAATGCAGAGCCGAGCGATCGATTGTCCGTGCACTCGACGACGATCGTTTCGTTTGCTCGCGTTACCCCGTGCACTCACTCTCTCTCCCTCGCTCTCTATCATGCTCACCTTTATTAAATTAGGGATCCGCACGGGATGTGATAATGCTCTTACGATAAGCCGACATCGCCAAGCGCGCGCAATATTTGTGTACACGCCGGGGATCTTGGCAAGCGACGCGAGCAGAGGAGGCTTACTTCAGGAAGCAAGCCGACTGTCGTCGAGCGGGGGATTAAGATGCTGAGCTGCTTTTTAAGCGATGTTATTTCAGTTTGTAAGTAGAGGAAATGTTGCCTGATCCGGTGTGAAATAATATGAGCTAGGGAAATATTTGGCTGCGTGGAGAAAGGGTTGGACGATGTTTTGTTTATTCGAGTGACTTATTTGCTAAAAGAGGATATCGTTCGATATACGACGTGAGCAAACGTATCTTATATCGGTCACGCTTGACCTTTTACGCGTATACGAGCACTGGAAATTATGTCTTCATGTCCGTTAGACACGCGTCGGAAGAAAAGTAAAGTGGGACTGTGATCGGCACAGTTGGAACTGTAAAAATAAGAAAGCTAAAAAATTACGTACTTCGAAATCTAATTTTCAATGAAGCGAGAATCTTTACTGGCCGACGCTGCAACGTTTTTTCGTATTTTTATCAAAAATGAGAAATTGAGCACAGTAATGTTATACATATAGCTAGCGATCCCTCGGGTACTGCATCTTAACCGTCCGAGCGCTGGATCTCTTGGGAATTCTTTTACAAGCACTGCTTGTATCCTCTTAGAAAACGAGAAATTTGAAAACTATTTTCTTCAAGAATGGGAAAGAAAATTACATAAAAAGTCTTAATAAGATTTTTTGTTTTAATCATCTGATTTAATAAAATATTGTATGTGAATCTTTAAACTTATACTTTCAATGATTTTTATTTTGAAAATGTATATTACCAATGTTCTTTTGCTTAGGGGCAAATGAAATGGGCGTCTCAAGAGATTCACTTTCGATCCGCATTCAATTAGAAATATTTATTTCACATAAAGGGGTTTAGAAAGTAAATATGGCAAATGTGAAAGGTAAACTATAACAAAGATTCAAATAATATGTTCACAACATGAGATATACTACTAATAATAATATTTATAAGTTTTTCAAAAAAGTATTATTTTTGATATTGCGAAAGAACGTGCTTAAATCGTGATATATTATTATGTAGCAGACTAGCCGTTTCATCTTGTACAAACATGGCTAATAAAAATAAAGCTTTTAGAGCATCATTAAAAAATTAATCAGAAATATTGCATTGTATGAACTAATGAATTTTAAATCTCTATTCTCATCTAAAGTTAGCCTCGTTGCAACTCATCCTTTAAAGTCATAATAAAAGTCCTTAATTTTTTTAAAACGCAGCCCCAAGAGTTATGGACACTCGTCCAATAGCCTACGTAGGATATAGCCCGCGCACAATTGTAGGTAAGGTCGGGCCACGAAGCTTTTACAGAGTATTAAAAGCTTTATCGCCCTCGGCGATCCGAGGCGTGGCTAGAGACTGTAAACGCTGATAGCCGCTTCGAGTCAAGGATTTCGGCAAACTGTATACGTACACGCGCAAGAGCTGGCCAATGCCATTTGCGTAGGACATCGATATCTAGCCAAGTAGGTAAATTCGAGACTGTCTTAGCAGATGTCCATTTCAATGGATTGAGGAGCTTTTCGAAAATTTTAATGCTTTGTACCACTGAAACAGCAGCGACTCAAGTTTCTTATTTACATTTAATAAGAAACAATAAACGGTACTGTAATAATATTGATTTGATATTTATTGTAGCTTAACTTACGTTACCAGAAGAAAACAACTAGCAATTGCATATGACTCACCTGCAACAAAAATAAAAACATCACAATTAAATATACGATAAAGATATGAAGCGAAAGAGAATTTAATAATTAAAATTCTAACTCCTCTCACTATACTCTCTAAACGCATCCATAAAATTTACATATTCATTCATCTTTCAAAATTACTCCCGCTCTCGCTTATATGAACGCCTTCAAAAACAGCGGACTCATAGCTGAAACGTCGCCATAACAAGCTAACCTCTCCTATCCGTTCGTTGCGGATAACCCGGGCTTACGCGCAAAAATTTCAAAAAAGACTTCGCATAAGAGAATATTTCCATGCAAATTCAAAGCTTGACAAGGAGCTATGCGCTGCCTGAAAATTCAAATTAAAAGCTCGATGAGCTTTCCGCTTTATACGGTGAACACGTTTACTGCGCATTATGCAAGTTTCTTCCAAGGATATGATATACCCAGACAGAAGAGAAAGAGAGAGAGAGAGAGAGAGAGAGAGAGGGAGAAACGGATAAGCGGCTTTCGCGTACGCATCGAACTATATGGTGTGAAATGCGTCTTTGAACGGTTTTTGCTAGTGACAGGATTGCGCGAGGGAAACGTATTGCGATGAATTAAAGAAGGTAGAATATCTGTTGCGTGTTATGGGAAAGTATTATGATTGCGTCAGAAGCTCATTTTGTGTAAGATTAGAGCTCTGTGAATATTGTTAGATAATATTTATGACATAAATCTAACTTTATATAGTATTAATTACATTAAAATAATATATAAGAATTTTATTTATCAAAATCGCACATAATTAACCAAATATTGTCGGCTTTCTTAAAATAATTTATAAATGTTTCTGAGTCATTCAATTATGATTTCTGTTATATTAAGTTTTTTAATGACATTTTTTCATTTAAAACAGAAAAAGATTATTTACTATTCTTATCTTGTATACATAAAAATATGCACACAGTACGGTATTCTTTTTCTTGTGGTGCCTGCAACATGTGTTTTCGAATAATTTTTCTGATAAAATATGAATTTTAATGCTTCACGTGCACATATTTTGCTAGACACCAAAATGTTTACGTACGTTCATCACTATAATTCATAAAAATAGATACTGCTGTATACATTAAAATTACAATATTAAAAAAATGTAAAAGACTGTTGATTTTTACAAGCTTAGCTAGAGTCTTCTTCTTTTATTTAAAAATATAGTGAAGGACATTAAAGATAATACTTGCATAAAACCCGATTAATCATTCAAAATTTCAAAATGTCTTAATATTAACGTTACTTACTCTAATTTATGGCATACGTCATGATTTTTAAAAATGTAAATATTATTTTGATTACTTGTAGATATTAAAATTATAAGATCAATTATATTTCTTAATGATAAGGCTAATAATTTTTAACGAGATTAAAATTTTTGAATTTTATAAAAACAGAATATTTTTTTGCTGAGATATCTTTAATTGAATACTTTACTGTTATTTTAAAGACAATTTATTTAAACTCTTGGATTAATAAAATCAAAAATATTTCTTTGCAATTTATTTTGGACTTATTAAAAAAATATTTTGAAAAATAAAAATTTTATATTATTACAAGTCGAAGAATATGAATAATTTTTTTTTTTTCATATAAAATACAATGACAATAATAACAAATTCGTTTTTAAAAAAGCATTGTACTAAAGCAGTTGGCAGCAGTTACTTTAATCGTCTAGAAATTTTTTCGATTACAAACCAGCAAAAACTTTTGCTTTTGTATTATGACAGTTTAAAAAGATACGAGGACAAAATTTTTTCTGCCCCAGTATCTCTTCTACGTGAGAAACAACGACCGAAAGTTTTGATTTGTGTTTACTTTAAAAGATTGGACTAGAGACTACCTCGGGAAATCTCTGTTACTGTTTTCTATTTTTACTTCTCGTTTGGCCTCTGACGTCACCAATATAATATTCAAAATATTCTCAGCCAAAGTCCGGCGCATTGCGTAAGGGCACCTTAAATAAATCTTGCGTTAAAAACTCATTTACATGCGCCTAACTAGAGCACTTTCAACGCTCAGAACATCACTCAGTACGCGTTAAACATTTCATTTGTTCGCGTTTGTTATCACTGTGCCTATTTCCAGACCATCTCCCTGCCGAGGCGAAAAAAAAGGAGCAGCCCCACCTGAATTTGTTGAACAATGTCGGAAAAGTCTTGAGAAGCGCACGTGGCGGCGCGGCGTGAGGCGTCGCTTTGAAAAGATGACAGCTGTCTATTTTTACCGGATGACGAATTTCTAGGAGGTGTCCGACTAGCCGAGCAGAGGCATAATGGATGAGTTTATTTTCTTTTTTTTTTCTTTTCTTGCTCGAGTTTCTATGGGTTGGAAAAATTTTGTTTCTCACGTCTTTAGAGACGCGCGCTGTGTCTGAGCGTGGTGATGATGAGGCTGATTGAGCAAAGAGGAGATTCTTTATGACTGCAGTGTTCTCTAATGATACCGTAGTTAATTGACTGTTCTTTTGTTAATTCTTTTAGCGATTGTGGAGAAACTGGAATTACGCGGATTCATTCTTTTCAAGGATGGTGCACTATGAGTTCTATTATTAATTAAGTAGGCCTATATGAATGACAAGTTTTAATTAACATACTGTTTACTTTAGAAATATTTTCTTTTTTTTATGTACCTACTTTGTAAAAGAATAATAAAGATTGTTTGATTACAAAATATTATGGATTTATAATTACAGGTCAGCAAAAGTCAAAACTTATCATCAATCTTTCCTGGTAATCAATAAAGATTAATATTATTTTGAAACTTTCTTATCTGGCTCCATCGAAACATTTTTCTGAAATGGGCAATCAAGTGGATTGTACTCCTACATAATTTAGAAATTAAATGAATGCAAGCTAAAAGAATTCCAACGAAATTAGTCTGAACCCAAGGAGCAAAATTTTCATCATACCGCAGCTTATTACATAAAAGCCAAATTTCTAAATACCCAGTGGCGAATAAAAAAAGCGGCTTCCTTCGAGATTGTCTCAAAACGCTTTCTCTGCTCTCCGATATAGGTTTACAGTTCGATATTAGCCAGTATAATAGCGCCGGTGAAAGGAAACAGCTGCTAGCTCGGCGCTCGCGGGAGCCGGTGGCTAAAAAATGCCGTCGAAATCGCCAACGCCTCGACCGCACTTGCCTAGCTCAGCAACCGCCACAAAGCTACGGGGCCGCGTTTTCCCCGAATCTAGAAACAAGCTGAAAATTAGCGGCCTGCGCGCGAATGAGCTGTCGGCAAAGTAGACGAAGACGAATCTCGTTAAAGGCGTCGGCGGCTTTATTAAATTAAATCAAGCACCGCGCTTGGCTCTAGCGCGCTGTATACATTGTCAAGCCGGGCGCCAAAATCAATTTCAGCGGCCCAATGAATCTGTCGTTGCCTCGGCGTCTCTTAATACACGGCGGCGCTTCATTAGAATTTGTCGTGCCTGACTTTCCTGCTGGCGGTGCGCGCGCGCGCGCGGGAGACACTCCGGCAAGAGAGGATAAATAATTGGCTGCACGTCGACGACTCGGAAACTAATTGTTTCTCGTGAGCGAGCTGCTCCCGACGACGATTGATATAATTGCGTTTGCAGCCGGAGTTTTGCGCGCGCGCCTACGCCCTGGAGCTGCAGCAACGCGAGGACGGGAAAAAGTTTTCGGATGGCTAATGCCGTTACAGAGAGCTGCTCGCCGAGATTCTGGGGAGCGTAAATCTTGCGAGTCGAGAAATTCGCGCGTAGCTCGTTTTGCCTGTGTGCCTCGAATTTGAGACACGTGATGCCACATTTAACGGGCTACTCGTTTTAATTACGATTCGCGGGTGGTTTTTGCTTTAACTAGAGGATCTTGGGCTTGACGAAGTATCGTGTTATGTAAAATTTAATTTTTCGTTACTAGCTTGCCGTTTTAATGGTCAAAGTGAGTTATGGAAAGCGACGTATTAGATCCAGTACTATTCGGATCTTGGTAACTGTTATTGTAAAACCGTAACGAATTCCTCGCCAGAAATTAGCTGTTATGTTTTTATGATTGTTCGTACTCACAAATCGTTAGTGCTTCCATTAAGATTGCCAATGAATAAAAAAATAATCAATACTAAACACGCTGGTAATAATCCGTTAATTTGTTATCGAAAGTACAAATTCGCTCTTTCTTTTTTTCAAATTTTTAATTTGAACAAAGTAATTGTTTACTTCAATTTTTAGAAGATCATTAAACTTTTATTTTGAAAGCGCGCTCAAGTCTTAAAACTGTGAAATACAAAAAATGTTGATACTAATATTAGATTAAACATATTCTCAACCCACTTCCGAACTGCAACGTCCACTCAATCACAAGCAAAAAACATCCCTCCTTCCTCGCGGGCACACCTCACCCTCCTTTGATCTTCCTCGGTCTGCCTTCAAACCCCTTTGATGGCTGACGTTACACGCCCCCGCATATACATCTCCTCCGAGGAAATTCAATCATCCCGCGCGTCCAGAGACGCCGCCGCGTGTTGCCGTAGTACGCACGTGCGCGCGGCCCCCTACTACATCAGCCGAGAGTCTGGGTATGTATATGTATATATATATATAGACTCGCGGATCTCGGGCGTGTGAGAAAAAAAGGAGAGGGCCCGTCATCTGTCGAGCGACGGGGAGGTCCGGCCGTGTTACGCAAGACGCTGAAGCGACGCTCTCTCGCCGTGGAGATAATTGAGCGTAAGCGAGATGCTTAGAATAGACGCGCATAGGTGCAGTAGGTCGTTAGTTGCAATTTCTTTTGGGGGAGGGGAAGGGAGAAAGTAAAAGGGAGAGAAGATATGATTTTATTTATAAAATATATATATGGAGAGAATTTATTTTTCCATAAAAATTACAGGGAATATCACTGGGATGTGTTGCAGTAACTCAAAAAATTGTGGGAATCACGGTAAAAATTGTTATGCATAACGGTAAAAATTATAGCGAATCCCTAAAATTTTTACCGTTACGCACAACAATTTTTACCGTGACTTCCATAATTTTTTGGGTCGCCGTCCCAGGTTTACCGTGATATTCCCCGTAATTTTTATGGAAAAATTGTCTCAGTGTATAAAAATAAATAAATATAAATATTGTGCGTAATGTTTTTTGATATTAAAAAAAGTGATAGTAAGAGAGGTGCGAGAGCAAAGCTTTTGGAAAGTATCGGATGGTGCTAAGATGTGGCGAAAGGCGCTAGTGAAGTGAACGTACTCGGTGGTATATTAATTTGCTTTGTAAAATGATTTCCGCGTAAATTAAAATTAGTGCTCGAGCTATTATTAAAATCTATACCGTCCAAGAGCGTATTATCCGTTTACTAAATATAAAAATTGGAAGAGCAAATACCGAAGAGAAGTGGCCAAGTTCAATAAATACCAATTAGCGATTTGAAACATCGGCATTTTCTACGCGATTCCACTCTGTTTGTCGTAATTCCATATAAGCCCGCCGGCAACAGCTGCAATTACACACACACATGCATTTACATTATTCGCTAAATTTGCAGTATTCCAGACACGCTGCAAGCTTAAATTTTGTGTAAAAATAAATTTATCTATGCAATTTTTACTTTATTTGTGTGAAATTTTAATTTTATGATAGAAAGGTTTGTGTTATGGAGCAGTGATGGAGAATTTTTTAAATATTTTTTAGCACACCCTAGCTTAAGGTACTGCATTACCATTTATTTTGGCTCTTTGCAAGCGGTTCTGGACGAAACCTCAACTTTGGGTATTATCAAAGCTTTGATGTTTAAGGTAAATTAATCGCTCTTTTTGCCAGGATGTACTAAAAAATCATAAATTGCACTTGCAACAAATACAAAGGCTATATATGTGCTACTACGTATATGCTGCCCTCACTTCGCTTAGACACAACTCAAACGCAAGGATCACGTAACCGATATTATTCCTTCAGTGCATAACATACTATTAATAAAAAAAACTACGTAAATTCTCTGAATTTTTAAAAGATAATATTAATCACACATACTTGGTATCGAAACAGAATTCAAGCAGGCACATTGTATGCCAAAAACGCAAGCGAACAGCGCGTCGCGAGAGAATTAGATCAAACTTTGGAGAATGCGATATACACATCGCAATAACGCTGCGCGCGCGCGCGACTCCCATTGTGTGCCTCGGCAGCGCGCGGTAAAGAGCAACTTTTTATTAATGTTTCGTAATCCGCGCTTATGCGCGAGCCGAAGGAATGCGCGCCTGACGAATTCCGTGCCGCCGAGAGGCCGCTTTATAAATGATCCCGCGAATCCGAAACTGGCAGAATCCTTCTTATTCGCGCGCGCGGGACTCGCTCGCACAAAGAGAGGCTTTTCCTCTTTTACGTCTGTCTTTTGTATCGTAGCCCGCGTATTTCCTCTATGCTCCTGCATGTGTTACTCGTTTCTCATTTTCCGAGCTAGTATAATCACCTGACACAATGTTTTCCATTCATAATTTCTCACTGACTCTCTCCGTCTCTCTCTCTCACTCTCTGTAAACATATTCCGAGCGGATTACATTTAATCGCTAGCACGTGAAGGTTCTATATAGTTTGTGTTTGTCTTCATTAGATTGTTAAGGGTTTAGTTTTTACAGTTTTAATAATTTTAATGGATTTTGGAAAGTTTGTTTGATGTAGTTCAGTGTTGAGATACAAATATAAACATTATATAATAATTATTTTAAATAATTCTCTGATGTAATAATTATTTTTATCTTATTTTTTGTAGTTGAAACGATCTGTTTTACGCACTAATATTAATCATCTATTTTACGCATTAATATTAACGATTATTTCATATTGAGTTAAGCTGTTATATAAGTTACTTTCTAACTTGATCAACAATAAACCTGTCCATCAACCTTAAAAAATTCCAGTTTCCTAAATAAAAGAATACATCAAAGCAAATTTGCCTAAAATAATCCCACCGCACTACTGACCGCAACCTCAGCACTCCAATAAAAAAAAAAAGAAAATCTAACATCAGCAACAAAGCAAGTGTGCCGCCAATATCCTCGGCAACAAAAGCTCCCCCGCTTGTTGCAACGCATCACTCAAGCTCGGCACCTCGACAATGAAGCACGCCGACATAAGAAAAAGCCCTCTTCAGCCATGAAGCGTCCCCCTGCAGCAGGTCCCATAGCTCGTTGGCGCGCGATAATCAAGGCTCGCCTCAGTCGCGCCTCCATCAGCAACGATCGGATACATCCCCGGCACTGTATCCCCCGCGTGTTCCAGCGCCTGATTATCATACAACTCGGCTATTGTCCGACCAGCCCCCGGAGATTATTATTCCGCGGGCAAGGCATAACGCGGAGCCGAGCACACAATGACGACGGTGATTAGTTAGAAGCGGAGAGCTTGCTCTCGTTTGATTAAACGAGCAGGTGGAGCCTGAGAGGACACTGGATCGCTCCTCGTCTTGAGACTGATTCGCAGCCGCGATTCCAGAGAGGGCCTCTGGATAAGTGGGTTAATCCGATTGCGCGCTGCCGGCAAGCGCGCTCTAGCTCGTTGCGCGCTGATTGATTTCAGCCGACGACTTTCTTTGCTGGATATTGTGACTTGCCGGCTTGATGAGCCGGGAGAGCTCCCTTTTCTGACGGCTTTTCATCTCTGAGTACGACAATGTTTTACTTGATTAATATACCGAGTGATTAGTGTTATTTTTTAATTAATTAGAAAAGATTTGGTTTTCAAACATAATTGTTTGAGACAAACATTCCTTTTTATACAAATCCTCGCTTGGTCTATCTTTTTATTCTAGTAAAGTAAAATTTACAATTTTAAAAAGCAAAAAATTTCTCAACCTTACGTATATGCACAGCGAAACAACGCACCACAGCTTTCGCAAAACGATCGCTCGCACAACTCGATCGAATCCATCACACGTTCCGTCAATCGATATCCCCTTACGCGCGCGCGTAGGTATACAGAAAACTATCGGCACGCGTCCAGCCACACGGAACTTTATAATTTTCGTGAAAGCAGCTCGCTTAGCGCAGCGCAATTCTCCTACACAGAGAAAAACACGCGTACATTCACACAAGCACGCATTCAAGCACACACACACACATACTCCTGCGTATTACGGCAATCCGTCCGGACAGGCGAACGTGCAATTCTCAGCTAATTACAGCGGCAGCGATTGATCTATACACAGACGAGCACACGTACACACACACAGCTGAGCTGGAGTTTGCAGTATCTCTCTTAGCGATGATTGCTCGGATTGATTGGGCCCGGCTCTTCGGAGACGCGCGACCAATTAACGCCGCCTCGTGTTTAGGAGCACGTTTTAGAGTCTAATCGGCAATATCCGCGAGGCGCCGCCGCCAGTTAACTGGCTACCGCCCACCCGCGCCCGCCAGAGCCGGATATGAACGGCGCGATCGAGTTTTTGATTGTTTTCGCGCGCCCGATGATTCGCTGATGGGGCCGATGATTGGACGGCCGATTGAATTTAGCGCCGTTATAGGCCGGGATGGATTTGCGGCTCTGATTGCCCTTTACTTTTCGGGGACGCTCTCTGTCTAAGTGAGCCTTAATTTCTGAATGATTGAATGGAGCTCTTGAAAATTAGTTTCGAGAGGCGTGGGAGTATGTGAGTTAAAGTTTGTTTCCTCCCGCTATGAAATTTTCAGCGCAAAAAGATACATCTTTTCAATTTTTTCTCAAACTTCACTTTGGACAGGGAAGACAAAAAAGTTCCACGCCACTTTGAGCTAGAGCGCGCGCTACGGCATTTCTCAAACTGCGCCTCGCAAAAGCGGGCCAATTAAAAAGTTTTGCCCCTATAATAAACAAGTTTTAATTAAACGCTAAATAACTCCATAGCGAACAACGCTTATTTATCGCGCCCCATTAATATAAAAAAGCAGCGCGGCAAGGCTGATTTCGACGGCATTGAATGTAATCGGAATAACCTTCCGCGCGAGCCTCAACAAAAAGACTGAATTTTAATTTGTTGCACAGATTGCGACAACATACACGTGAGTATAGTAGTCTTCTTCCAACCTTCGCTAAATTTTTCAACGCAGTAATTATTTATAAAACGTGCAGCGCAAAATTCGCACGTGCCGGTCGAATTCGCAAAAATATTCGTATTACTCCTTAAATCAATGTTTACCCGCGTTTACACGGGCCACATCTGAATATTCAACGCGCGCATAAAGACTTACAGGTATACGCGCAGTCGTAGAGCCGACGTGATTTGAAAGATTCATATAAGTGACGCGAAACAACGTGTTTTTCGTCAGTGCTAAAGAAAACAGTCGGATGGTATGGCAGTCTTAGGCGCGTTTTTTTTTTGCCGTTCAAACTATATAAAAGCGAGATTAGCGAGCGCTGAACCGCGCGAGACGTTTAAGGGGATAGCGCAAAAAGTCGCGTTACGATCGGCTCGTTGTGAGTCGGCTTAATAAATTAGCCTTTATTGCCGGCGTGCGTGCGAGGAAAAAATGAGCTGTGATGCAATTTCGGAGGAGGTATGCGTTTACTTGGCGGTTAATTTATGTTTTAAGGGGGCAAACTGACTTTTTTTAAGGGGCGTTTTGTTTGTAATGACAGGCTTTAGTGGGCGAGTATGGGAAATTTCAATTTTAGTAAACTGATAAAGATGTATGTTTATGGCTGGCTTCGTTAATTCATTATTTAAACGTATCAGGCTAATATACCTAATTCAATGTAGTAAAAAACGCTTCCTCATTTTAGATCTAAAGCAACAAGACCTCTCTACAACCAATCCTCTCATAAATTTACGTAACCCCCGGTCATCCTTCAACCGTACGTATGCCACCTCGTACCCAAAGCTCCCTTTTCCCTCTCCGCATGCTTCAATTTCTTTCAACCGTTTATTCCCTTTTTTCCCAAGAAACCTCTCAACTTGACCACAGCACTCGATTCGAAAAAAAATTCTGCAAAAATAAATACACACACCCTCGATACGGCCGCGTCGTATTGTGGCAAGTCCGCGACTAAATAGAAAATCGATGCGTAAAAAAAAAAAAAAAAAAAAAGCGAGAGAGAAAGGAAAGCAGGCGACACACGGACAGGACTAATACCAGGGCGTCGCAACCTGTGGAACGTCGGCGCGCTCACGTGATTTATGAATTATTCCGGCGAGCTGGAGAGCGCGCCTGTATATATATTGTCTTCACGTGTTTTCGACACCGCTCGTTGATTTAGCTGGGCCGGGCAGAAAGAGGAGGCGTTTTATCGGACTGGATTTAGCCTTCTGGAAGTGGGGAGTGACGGATTGGTTATTTTTCACTGGAATATGTTTTGGTAATACGCTCGTTGTGGCTGCGATTATTGGTGTTAATTGATGGCTGTAGATTGGCTATTAGATGGGGAATTGCACGGTTTTTTATTTTATTAGCAATTATTTTTGAAATTTCGTTATCCGGAGGCTGCGCGATTTTGTTACGTATAGATGTGTTTTATTATTTTAATTATTTTCGAGTGACAGGGATTTGTGATGTTTTATTTATTCTTAAACAATGATTATGAGGATAAAGTGAAAATATTACGTTTAAATATTTATTTTCATTTGTATTTTAATGGATTTGTACGGTCGTTTTTGCAAATATAAATATTTTAGCATTCTATTTTTAAAATATAACTGACATAATGGTTTCAAAATAATTCCGTTTTATATTGCAATGCAGATATACATGCCAAACTGCATGACATAGATTCACAATAGAATTTAACTTTCCTGTGTTTTACTCTGAGGTATTAAATTCGATGTCAGTCGCATTTATGAAAATTTATAAATCGATATCGTCTCCAATCTTTAAAATAAAGGAATATTCCACTTTTCTCCGGAATAAAAACGTCGTATTTCGAGATCTCTTTTGCAAAAATTAAATTTAAATATTTAAATTTCATGTTTTCAATTAGTAAACTCTCAGTCTAATGAAAACTACTTTCATTTATGAAATTAAGATTGTATGGTCCGAGCAGAAAATCCATTTAAATATGTAACAACTTTTTTTAACATAATCGAAAACTATATATTCATATGTATTATTCGGCTAAAAGTTTAATCATATTGAGCTCTACCTTTTTTTTCATTATTATCATTTCTGTTGTTCTGCATTTTTAATTAAAATATAAAAAAAATATTTTCCAATTGCTAAAACAGAAAAATGTATAAAATACTGAATTAAAACATTAAGTGCGCATCCCTATTCATGTACTAGTTTTAGAACAGAAAAGATCACATTTCCAGTAAACTGAAACGATCATACTTTAAAGAAACATATATACACAGACAGCTAAGCACATCAGCGAAAAATTAACGATCTCCGGTCTTTTTCATCTTTTATCCGCCCTCTTCCAACTGCATACACAACCGCTAAAATAGCATCCGCACCGAAAATTAACTTGCATACTCGTGTTACAGTCTTAGTGCAATAAATTTCTACGTTATAAGACAGCACATGCAAATATCGAATAGTCAACTTGTATGTCCATTGAAAATTATTTGCATACCGTTGTCTCGCACAAAAATTTCAATCAATCTTTTCCACTGTTCAATAACGAAAATTTACATTAATTAGAGCTACAATCAGAACTCACAAACATTCCTCATTACCAAACAAGCACCAGAAATTTCATCCCGATACCCTACACCGTCGAAAAATCACGTTCCCCAAAACAAGTTTTCTCCAGCGAATCGGCCAATTTCCAGCTATCCCCAATCCCGACAGCCAGTGACTGATACAGCGCAACTTCGACTGTTTCGCATTTAGAGCCGCTGTTATTCATTTTAACGAACAATCATCTCGCCGTGGGCCGCGGCGCCGTATATCACGTTAAAAAGCGTGCGCAAGAAAGTTTGGAGCGCTCTCATTAATCTGAAAACTCGCTGGCGTCGAAAAATCAGCCAGGCCGCTCGGCACGGATCGAATTATGCGGTCGTTCATTGCGCACGTTTATGCGACTCCGGCGGCGGCGAGCGCATGGCCGGCGGCCAAAAATAAGTCGCCCCCGAGGCCTCGCGCCCGTAAATTTCGCTGCTTGCCTAGCCGCTAGTGGCAACCCTTCCTTTCTCTTTCTCACTGTCAGTACAATGCCGCGATAAGGGACGCAGCGGTATAATCGGACGAGGCTTTGACGCCTCGCTGTGTACTCGCTGTGCTTTGCTTTTGTTGCGCTCGAATTTTGGAGGCGCGAGCGGGGATTGATATTTTTTTATGTGTGTGTTACGACGCGGATTGTGAGCGGATAGCGATTTTTTTTGGAGGATAGGAGTTTTATGAAATTGCTCCAAGTTGTTTGAGATTTAACATGAGTGTATATATAGGTTTGTTAATTAGAGAATGATTTATATTTTTGCTTTTTATTTTTTAAATTTAATATATCTTTTTCTGTGTCTGTGAAGTTAACCATTAAAAAAAACTTTTATTCGGTGGAAAAATATAGTTGTAAATTCCATTTACTAAACTTAAAATGACACGATAAATTTTTCTTAACGTCACAAACCTGATGAAAATACGAGTGTCTGCGCGCGAAGTAAAAGCGTAGCTTTTACAAAGTGTTTCTCCGTCGAAATTGTCGTAAAATGGTCAATATCTATCCAACTTCCTAACCACACTAGATTTTTTTCATAAAATTCATGCTTACCAAAAACCCCTTCATTACAGCGCGCGCGCATAAAGCAGAGAAGAATTTCAATTTAATTTCGAAAATTCAGCTCCTCGCGCAGTTAAGGTAGAAGGACGCGCAGCTCGTATTTCAGTTTGCAGGAGCAAAACCAAATCAACATTTCCCGAGCATTCCCTCATTTTAATGAAAGCGGATGCGTGCGGCACTTTAAGCTTGCGCGCCCGCGCCCCCTAGACCCGAGAACGCAAAACGTACCTCGTCTAATCTCCATTTAACCTTTATCGCCTCTATATACCCACCACAGTCCGAGCGCATCGAGACTGCGCTGCACTTCCTGCATAAATCCAATTCCACCCAATCTTGAAGAAACGTTCCGCTTACGCACTTACTCTGATGAAACGGCGCGAAATTAAGAAACGGCGTTACTTTCTTGTCGATCCTAGACGAGCTCGCCTTGGCCATTAAAAGTCCGTAAGAGCTCCCCGTGGTGCTCGACGAAAATTTTCAACCTAAGTGGATCATGCATACAGAGGGATCCCGTAATTCTACTGTTTCGGCGTCGCGAGGCTTTTGATTGGTTAATCCGAAATTTACGCGGATCATACATTTTGAGGCGGCCAGTTACGCCGGGCCGCAAGAATTAAGTGGAATTTAAATTTTAAGCAGTCCGCGAGCCAAACGCGCGCTTGTTTCGAACAGTTTGCGCCGCAGCTATACGGGCCTGACGCGCCGGGGGAGGAAAAGACACGCGATGCATGCCACGCATCGGATTTCGATAAAACTTTGACCTGGAGTTCCGATGCGCGGATGGAACGGGGAGTAATTAATAATGCAAGGGTGACGCTGCTATTGATTGGCCTGGAGGATATAGGGGTGCGATTTTTGTCTATGGCTTGCTGTTTGTTATTTTTGCGATGTTTACTGCGAGGCTTGGCTTGAATTTTCTATTTTTTATACCTAAACTCGTTTGGAAAAAGCGAATAGCGTAAACCGGGCTGATATTGGAACGTTTCAAACTGACCAAATAAACCTTTTGCAGTGAAGAGCCAATAAAATGCTTTCATGGTTTGAAATATAAAAAAAAATTTTAAAGTATTTTAAGCAACAAAACATTATTTCAACCGTAATTTTGATAATAAATCTCTCTGACAGGTTATGTTGCATCAAGTTGAGAAAATAGGAGCATAATCTTAATGTATTTAGTCTAAAATTGTCGTGAGTCACAGGGACAAACATTACTGAAACTAATATTTAATTTGTAAAAGTATAAGAAAAACTAATATTCGAATAAATATTGTAGAAAAAGAAAACTTTATCTCTCGCTCAAAAGCATAAAAAATTTTCCAATCAATCATAGAGGAAACAGGCATGTGACAAAATCAAACGTCATATTCACAGAACGGAAATCCTTTATCTACAAAACACTGAAACATTATTCATACTGCGATCTAGATTTCTTTTCACACTTTCGACATTTATTCCAAAAATGAATTTAACCCATTGTACATTAAGATTTTCGTTTTTTCAATATGACTTCCACGTCTCTTTTGCGACAATTTCATTATAACCCGAACCCCAGCATTTCCCACTAAACGAAATCGCTGCGCAAAATAAAGTACACTTCGCACACCGCATCGGAAATTACAGCGCTGTAAAATATAAGCCAAACGCTACACATAAAGGAGAGCGGACGTTCTTCGAAAAAATTTCTCCCAGCGAAGTGCACTCAGACTGCGTCATTTCCTCGGCGAGTTGCGCGCTCTCGGGGAGTCACTTTGAGAGAAATTCGCCTGCTCGCGAATCGATGAAAATATCCTCGTAAAGCCCGATGAAATATTTACGACGAGCGGCCGCGTGGTTTTGTGTACGGCCGAGCGCGGGGTAAAAAAATGCTGCACTGTCGGCGCGAAATAACAATTCTAAAAGCCGTGGGGATGCTGCTGGCGAATTTCATATTTTATGCGAGCGGCACTTTTGCGCCGGAGATGGTTCCGGCCGAGGTGAAAAAGGAAGCGTCGGTGAATGAAAACTGGGATGGATGGCTCGAAGGAATTCTCAGCTTTAGATAGAGGCGAATCAATTTTGTAGCTGCTCGAAATTTGCTGCAAGCAGATTGACGATAATTCCTATGATTATTCGGGAAAAATTTAATTTTGAAATAAAAATTTCCTCGTAAAAATTTTTTGCTCTTATTAAAGGAAAATTTTACCTGCTATTTCAAAAATTCACTCTGCAATTTATTTTATAAATTGAACGACGGGTCAAGCATTTTTATGAGAAATTGTATCCGTTGATGATAAATGTGTGAATTTTGATATCTGCGAATCTCTAATGTACATATAAAGTTTGACTTGGTGGACAAAAAACTGCGGATTTCAAGCTATTGTTTTTACGTTTCAAAGTTTCAAAGCAGATTCAAAGCTATAAATTTACTATTTTTTAATTTTTGCTATGTAAATTGTTGAAATTTATGCGTTATACGATTTTTTTTAAGCGAACCTTTTTATTTACAAATATCTTTTATTGTTTATAAATCGTAAATTACAATAGTACCGTAAAGCAATAACATCAAAGTCTCTGTGCTCGAATAAAATCGGAATTCCTTTCACGAAATATAATTTCGAAAACAATCATTTAAATATTAGCCTTTCGCCTTAATTCTTCTGGAAATGAAATTGAAATTTTCCTACAAAACAGTACTCTAATGATCAGCTTCATCAAAAATTTCCCTATTCCCTTCTAACTTTACTCTTTGAACTATTCTAAACAAACTTTTCGCTAATCTATCTCGAAACAAAGCAACCCCTACCCCCGGCATTAATAATTCACAAAGAAAAGAGTGCATCCTCTGGCTTGCAGCATCTCGCTCAATTAGCGCGTTCTCGGCTCCATGCGCGTATACGCGTTTAGCTAACTCTCTCTCTCTCTCTCACTCTCTTTTCTCCCTCTCGGGCGAGCACGCAACAAGTATTCAGTGAGCGGCGAATTTAGTTTGCCGCCGCCGGCGCAGCGAGCGCAAATTGCTTTCGGTTTTACAGCATCAAAAAGTCATTGCTGAACTTTTAATGGCACGCTCTCGTGCGTTCTTCAATGCTAATTTCTCTTTTTTTGTCTATGGGCGTGGTTTAAAGATATTGTCCGGAGTCCTGCTATAGTTTAAACAAGCGTGGGATGAATTGGTTTTTCGAGGAGTTTACGATGTTTGTTGAGCGTCATTTTGTGCTTTGTGAGTTATGATGGAGTGTGCCCGCAGACAGAGTATTACTGGAGAATAATAATCAGGGTTGATAAAGTGATTAAACTTTTGTGACTAAGTAGATAGTAATTTATAAAATATTGATTTATAGATAATATGTGAAACGGTAATGTAGCATGAGCAATTTTCAGACAGCTAACCTAAAAACGGGTTATTGATGCAACATAACCACAATGAATTAAGTGCATTCACTTTTCACGCCATGTAATAAGCGCCTATCAATACAGTTCGAAATTTATTGGCTTTATTAATCAATTTTATCATCGTCAAGATTATTGCATTTTATCTCTCCAGGAGCAAATCTGAATCCGTTTAAGTGTCTTATATTTCTGATTTAATTGGCTAATCAGGATTAACCAATCAGAGTACGATCTTCCATCAGAAGCATCTGGTGGAATAATGAAACAAATTGTGCACTTAACAAAATTTTAAAATAAAACTAAATTTTACATGTGCTGATAAAGTATCAAAAGATCAGTATAAAAGAAATTATTTGGTTCGAGAAATCAACAGATATCGAAGTCTTAATAATTTATCATCGCAGCGACATAATCATTTTTCAAATGCAAACTTTCAACAATCTGTCCACGAGATTGTCATGATCGAAAATCGGTTGCATAAACCCGCCGGTCTCGCAAAATAATCCCGGCTAAATCTATCGAGCACAATTAATTCGCACACGTTCGTATTCCCTCCATCAGCGCGCGTTTCGCAACTCGCTCGCACAATAACCTCCGGATATAGCCAATGAACACAAATAATTCAAATTAAAAAGAAAACACGTGTATATTACGGCACAGCGCTCGCGATCTGAAGCATATGAGAACGCTTCGAGTCATCGACACGTATATCGTTTTCGCTCATGATCGCGGTGCGTTGCACAAGATTCGTATCGATCACCATCCAGCTTAGTCCAGCTTTAGGCTCTGTATCGACTGGTGGATATACAGCCTCGGGCGCGAATGCGTTCTTTGATAAAAAAAAAAGTTTGTTTCGAAACGCACGGAGCATCGATTTTGCACGCTCGAAACGCCGGGATATTTTCAGTGAGAATTTAGAAACTTTATCGGGCAAGATGAAAATCACCCTCAAGTGATGAATATGATTTGAATAGTTTGCAAGGATCAGTGATCCTTTTTGCATGAAGAAAGTATCTACAGCAAATTTGTACTATATCAAGTGAGAATGTTACGTGCGTTACGCTTTACTAGCGAGCAAAAACATCTTCAATGTTAGTTCGATAGACAAGAAAATGCCGTTCGCGCAGTTTAGTTTTTCCTGTAAGTAATCAGTTCTATTTGAGCTTTGACAATTTACCGGCTGGTGCTAATTCTGTCCTATCTATAGATAGTACTATATATTGCATCTTTAGATATTATAATTTTGGCTTATTATCATATAGAAAGTGAGCATGTTGCAAGAGAATAAATTTTTAACGAGGCTAATTTTACATTGTTAACGAATAACAAAAGATTTTTATCACATTTAACACTTTGTTCTGCAGTGCAAATTTTGAACTCGCGAACTTTTTAAATTTAGTCAAGCAACCGAAC